>CAUYQG010281131.1:0-39280 GCA_963574415.1 Tarsius wallacei | reverse complement strand
CCGGGCGTGGTAGCGCGCGCCTGTAGTTCCGGCTACTTGGAAGGCTGAGGCGAAGGATCGCCGGAGCCCAGCAGGTCGAGTCTGCGTTGGCCGGGAGCGGCCACTGCGCTCCAGTCTGGGCGAAGGAGTGAGACTCCAACTCAAAAAAAAAAAAAAATTAATATGATGCATTTCTAATGACCCAGCAATTTAATTTCTTGGTAGCAAGCCTTAAGAATCATTGACACAAATACATAAATAGATATAGAAAATTTTCAATACATCATTGTTTACAACAGAAAAAAATTAAAGCAATCTATATGCCCATCAATAAAGAAATAAATGAATACAATGTAATATATTTATATAATAAAATAACATACAATAGCAAAATGGAATGAACCGACATTATAACAACTTATGGAATGAACTAGACTGACATCATAGCAACATGGCTAAGCACAATTCACAATTGCAAAGATGTGGAATCAACCTAAGTGCTCATAAACTGATCAATAGATAATTAAATTTGGTATTATATGTACCATGGAGTACAATTCAGTCATAAAAATAATGTCTTTTGCAGCAACTTGGATGGAATTGGAGACCATCATCCTAAGTGAAGAAACACAAGGATAGAAAAGCAAACACCACATGTTTTCAGGTATAAGGGGGTGCTAACCTAAGGAACTACAAAGGCATATAGAATGACATAGTGGACACTGAAAACTCAGAAGGGGAGGGTGGGTTGGGATGAATGATCACCTATTAGGTACAGTGTATATAGGTGGGAGTGAAGTGTACACTTAAAGCCCAAATTTCTTTGCTACTAGACAATGCATTCATGTAACCAAAAATCACTTGTGCCTCCTAAAGCTGTTTAACTAAACAAACAAACAAGCAAATAAATAAATAAATGGAAAACATAGCTGAGAAGCAAAAGCCAGCTGAGAACTATATATGCAGTACAAAACCAGTTGTATATTTATGCACACCAATGCTATATAATTTTCAGTGGTTTCAAATATATGTGGATAAAAAGAGTAAAAACATCCATTCAACACATGTCATTGCCTCTAGGAATAATGACAGAGAATCATAGTGCTGCAAAGGAAAGATGAAGGAAGATTTTAGTTTTATTTTTATGTCATAATTTCTTGAAAAAAATACTTTAATGAATTGCTTGTGTTCTAAAAAATACTAGGGGGGCTTTTTTCTAGGTGGGGAAATACAGATATTAGTTCCTTAATAATGTATTATTATTATATATAATTCTTTTCCCAAAACATGAGTAAAAGAGAGAAATGAGAGAAGAGAGGCAAGATGAGGAGAAAGCAGTCTAAGTTACATTATTAGCAGGGATTATGGAGGAAAAGCATTTTCTGGTTATTCCATACTCCTTTTTACTGCAAAATAGCATCTCTTTGTTGTTAAGAGTCACGTGTATATGGCACTAATGAGCTGAGTGAGACAGACATCTTTGGGACTCGGTTTTCTCATCTGTTAAAAGAGGCGGCAGGACTTAGTTTGCTTTTTAAGGCCCCTTCCAGGTGGGATATTTTATAGTTCTGAAAGGACATAAGACTTTTCCTTTACACTTGGGGAAAGAAAGGTTTTTGTTGTTGTTTTTACTCTTTCAACCCACAATGTATCCCCTTTGGTAAAAGGGAATTTAGATTACCTGTCACCTATTTCTCTCTTTGTTTCTCTCTCTCTCTCTCTCTCTCTCTCTCTCTCTCTCTCTCTCTCTCTCTCTCTCTCTTTCTCTTACAACCAGTAACTATTGCTCTCAACAATTACTATCTATATAAGAAAAAAAATAAGAATAATAACCCCACAGTATACTGTTTTCCCTTCCACCCCTCTCCGCCCCGCCCCCACCCCCCCACCCCCGGTTTTTTTTGGTTGCTTGAAAGAAATGTCACCATATGAAAAGCCACCATATGGTGAAAAGTATAACCCTGTAGCAACTCTGTTGAGACAATCTTATGAGGTAAGTGAAGCCTATAGTCCAAACTTCCCCATCACCCTTTTGGGTCCCTTCCTTCTGTTTCATTGGTATTTGCCTTATTTGAATGGCCAAGGTCCAATTTAAAACTTATTCTAAGAAAAATACCTGTGTACCCTCAATAAAATGTAATGTGCTATCCTTGCTAGGCATATTCTAACTTTACTACTGAATGAAACCTAAAATGAATGGTGCCGGTGATATGTGCGGAAAGGCTGAAGTTTTCAGCGCTTTTAAAAACCTCAACAATAGATATATTTACACTTAGTTACTTTAAAACTGGTTCTTCTCATTCTCACTGAAAGGGAAACGTCAAATGCCAAGAAGTCAAGCCATTGCCTCTATATCTCACAAGGAACTGGGATTAAAATCTGAATTCATGACTTCTGAACTCTCAGTCTTGCTTCAGTAAGATACTCCGGACCACTTTCTCTCTGATCTCTTCCATTTGCCTAGCATATCTCTATAAAATCCCCTCTTCACTTTAACCCTCTTGTTAACATTAATTGATTCTAGATGTCTTGCTGTCCTTATCTCCACTGCCCTGACAGCTTTAACTGATGTGGTACTTCCTGGTCAGCTTTGTCATCATCCACACCAAACTTACACAAAGCCTCAGCAAGGGTTTATTAGTTTGCTTCTCCATCTTTCTCTTTCTAAGGAATTGCAATTTAGCAAGTTGCAATTATGATCGTACCCAAGACTACTTTGGCTCCCTACTACCCTCTTGAATTTTAATACCTTCTTTGTACCAACTTGATTTATTAATATGCTTCCTCAGAACTTACTGGCGCTGTTTTATTCAGTTTTCCCATTTTTGCTCTACTATGTACACATCTTTGTATGGGCAACAGTATTAAGCCTGCCTCTTGTTTTCCTTCTTTCAATACAGTCTTACCTGTCCATAAGCAGGAGATGTATTACAATTTCCCCTTCATTTACATTAGCTATGGTTGGTAACAGAAAGTCGCAGTTCTCCAATTCAGTAACTCCTTTGATTCTTCATGGGTCTTTAACCCAGCAGATGTCTGGGGAATCCAAGTCCCCTTGGAGTTCAACATTATGAGAGTTCAACTGACCTCAGCAGCTGGTTTTCCCTCACCTACAGTGTTGATGGCCTACAGCAGATGCCCCATAACACTGTCTTTGTTTTATGTTTTTTTCTTTCTCTCAATCTCCTAAACTTAGAATATTCTATGCCTCAATAACCTCTATACGCCTGATGTACTTTGTAATATGTGAACATTCAGAGAAATTATGTCAATCATATGGTTTCTAGCACTGAGGAGTTTTTTTATTTTTGTTTTTGTTTTGGTGGGGGAAGGAGGAAGATGGGGATGATGATGATGGTCAGTGAAGAAAAAAAAACCAAATATTATCTTGTTATTATTGATATTATGTTCTTTCTTCCAGATAATCCAATGTCCAGTTGGGGCTGTTTCTCTCTGAGTCCAGAGTTGATTTCTTAGCATCCTAGACCATCCCAGCAAAAGAGAAAAGCTTTAGAGTTGCATAGGCTCTACAATGCTAAATAGTTTGGGTGCATTCCCACTCCCCAATTTTCCTCAGGCAACAGAGCAGAATACAAAAGAATTTTTTTATTTTCTACCCATTTCTCAGGAGCTGCTTTATTTTTACTAGTGCTAATTTCCAACTGTGAGCTAAAAATGTGGTTGACAGACTAAATTAAAGAGATTTCAGTCCAGAGTTCTTCAGTAACAGATAGTAGAAAACCATGCACATGATCTCAAATGAAATTCCTCTGTAAGTAGAATCCAAGCAATACACTGTAATTAATGGAGGATTAAGAACTCATCAGAAAGAATCAACTTTGAACTTTGCCATTGCCTTTTACTATGTGTGTTAAAGTAAATCACATAGCCACCGTAGTTCTCAGTTTATTCATCTGTAAATTGGTGATAAAAATAGCAACTCACCTCATAAGATTATTGTAGGAATTAAATGGTATAACTTGTTCAAAATGCTTTGCACCATTCCTGGGACATAGTAGGTACTTGATCTAATATTATCTATCATCATAACATGCTCTGAAAATGTAAGCTGATTTTAATATCTAAAATGTCTTATCTATGTCACTCAATTACAATAAATTTTTGAATCATATCTTCTTAAAATGTTATCTTTTTACTATTTATAAGAAAAATCAAGAACTGACTATATTTTGTAAAACAAAAAAAATGTCACATTACTTACTCAGAATCATATTCTGCCTTAGGACATCTTACTACTAACCGAATTATTACAGATTGTAATAATTCCTTGTTTAGCATCACAAAGTCAGAGAATTTTAGAACTGGAAAGTATCAACCTCAGATTTATTATAGTTCTATGGAGTTCCATAAAACTTTACAGTATGTTTTATGATTGATTATTCCTATTTCCCCATGGGCGAGTCTAGCATTACTATCTATATTCCAAAGGATAGCAAACTAGGAGTCAGAATATTTAAAATGACACAAAGTCAAGTTATTGCTATCTCTAATGAGAGATATATTGACTGTTCTGTTGCCATCATTTCCAATCAGGAGACCACTACCTCAGATTCCTGGAGAGAATTCCCTCTATAGGTCATGTTCCCACCAAATTTGTACATTCCATCATTTTAAGAGAAAAAGTTGCCAAGTTTCTATGTAATCTCCTTCCTGGTGAACTAGGCTAAAAGCTCCACACTGACCCATTTTGGTTCTGAGGATGTCACATAGTCAAAGATCCCCAATTTCTAAAATAATGTGAGGATGGGGGGGGGGACATGGAAGAATCTAGAGCTCTCCATAGCTATACACTTAGTGAGAGTATATAATTAACAATAAACACAAAGTTTTCTTCTTGGGACCCCGAATGATGAGTGGAAACTCCATGGGCAGGCCTATAAAACAAGAACCTGAAAACAAAATATTTCTTGAAGATGTTGTATTTTCTAGAGAATTGTCTAGTTGTAAAAGCCTGTATTAGAAGGAAAACTAGTCCAAAAACATTTGGACATTTGTCTACTGATTTGTTCAGTTATAAGTTTTTTGCAGTTTTTCTGGAATCAGGAACACAGACACTGGGCCGATGTGGAAATGATGATTGTTACTAAGACCGTCCCCTCACCCTACTACAATAATTCCCCTGTCTTTTCTGTGCTACTTTTTTCCCTTCACAATTTCAGTCTATTTATATATAATTGAAAACCATAATCCTGTAGAAATGAAAAAGAATTGTGGGATTAGTAATTAATAGACAAGTAACACATCAACAGATGCTTATGGTACTCTATTCCCATAGCAATGGAAAATATAGATAATATACAAAAATATAGAATAGAAATAGAACAGAGATAATAAGAATATCAAATTCACAGATGATTTCAAAGTCCTTTTCCCCACATCTTAGCCCATCAGATGTTTTCTCAGAGCTGCCAACCAGTAGAAAAGTAAAAGAGGTTGAATCATACTTCACACGTTTCTTTGCCTGCAACCCACATTAGATTTGTTAAGCACCAGATTAGGTGACAGAAAGTGAACGACTGAAACAATTCACACTAGAAATAATCAGCCCCTGACCTGTTTTCTCTGCAAAATCCAAGGTAATAGATGCCAAACATCCACTGCCTCTTCACGCTTTCTCAACTTTGAGGTCAGTCGAGATTTAAGAACAAAAATGATCAAGTTTTCTGCTTTCATTTCTGTCTCCCAAAGGTGTAGGCAGAATTTCTCAACCTCAACACTATTGGCGTTTGGGGCTGAATAATTTTTTTTTTTTTTTTTTTTTTCTGCAAGGGCTACCTGTAGGATGTTTAGCATTGTTCTTGGCCACTATCCACTCAACGCCAGTAGCATAACCCCCTGGTTATGACAACCAAAAACATCTCCAGACATTGCCAAATGTCCCTGGGGATACCCCTGGATGAGATCCACTGGTACAGTGGTTATTTTTTTTAGCCTCATACCAATTGTAAGTGACTCTTCCATAATTCTTTCTGCTACAGGAAAAATTCCAACAAAGTTGACATAGGTTGCCCTGAGTGCTGCTCTCCTCATTTTGCTTTCTGTCTTTGTCTCGCTCTCTCCACACACACACATACGCGGGCACACGCGCACACGCACTTAAATCTTTTATCTCCCAAGCCTGCATGTTAAAGATGAAAAGGAGCCCATGGGTCTGTGCTGCCACGTTGCCTCTTAAGCCTTTTCAAACTTATAATTCAGTAGATAAAGAGTGGTACAGTAACGTGGTTTGCCGATTCGCTATTCAACCTGATAGTCGTGCTAGGTGATGGTTTCAGCAAAAATAAATTTTTTAAAGAAAAAAAAAAGACTCCCTCATATAGTTAGCACTTTACGGTCCAACGTGGAACATTCTTTTCTTTATGAGCTGTGTGCTATAAAGAAAGTGTATAGAAAGATGTTTAATGTGTCGTCGAGAGTAAAATTATTAGTGTATTATATATGATGCAGTCATATAGCAAAAGAGCTGAAGCTTGTGTTTGCCCTTAAAGGAGATGCAGTCATATAATAGAGAGCCTTAGAGCTAGGGTTTACTGTACTTTGGGAATTAATCACATAAACTATAAATTGGGTTCAACAGGCTGGCTGGGTAAATAGGCGCAGCTAATGAGGACACTATGAGATCTTATAAGAGAGCTGACTGCCCCAGGACAAATAGTCCGTGGCGCACCTGATGGAAAACTAGAAGACATCAAAGCATAAAGGATTAGTGCTCTCACAGTGTTGAGAAATGGCCGGGGGGAGATTCACCAACTTATTACCCACATCCAAGCTAATCCTGTTATCTGCAAAATATAACTGTGTTCAGGAACTGCCACCACCTCAACTTGCAGGAGGATAATTTTGCGTTTACTTGGACAAAAGTGCAGGAAATTTTCATCTGACTAAGAAAAATAGGAGATGATTAGTATTTTTAAAGGTTTTTTTTCCTCCCTCCATATTCGGCTGCATGCGTGAAAACACACAGATTATAAAAGCTTCTGTGTGTATAAGTCGTATAGCAGAGACAGGGGTGGGGGATGGAGAGAGATATCTGCAAAGAAGCTGCTGCTGTGCTTTTCCAAAACTCCTGCTTGTCCGTGAAATGAGTATCAAGGGAAGAGAGCGCACATGGTGTATATAATTAAATCTGTACTAATTTCAAACAGACTGGATTTACCTTTTCAAAGCAGGTGGGCAAGCACTCTATTTGAAAGGTAAAAGAACCAACCAAATAAAGAGAAATCGAGAACTGCTCAGTCTGTTTGCTGCCCTTGCCTGCCCTGGCAGTTCTCTCAGGATATTGATTGCTGGGGAGACACCCACCTGATCCCAACAGATGATCTCTGCAGGGGAAGGGGGCAAAGCCCCTGAGCTCCCAGCCAATCTGCCTTGGGGAAAGTGGCATCCTGGGCTAGAGTTCGCATTCAGTTTGGGCTTGTTTATGCTATGGAGGGTCACACTGTTTGGAAATAAATTGCGATTTATCCCCAGCCTCTACTGATTATAAAAGCGGGTTTTGGGACTGAAGCTGATTCAGCTCTCTGTCTTGCCTCCATATCCCAGGGGCGCCCTTTTTCCTCTGTTGCTCCCTTTGTCTAGCTGAGCTAACAACAATAACTTGTGTGTGAGTAGAGAGGGGTGACTTTGCCTGCATAACTGCAGAGCCATGCCTAACACAGGGCGTGGTTCACAGAGAAACTTAGTTACCAAATGAGCGTGGGAATACTCCAAAGAGCTGGGCGACAGTTTCAGCAATTATCACCCTACGGAAACCTAGGAAAGTATGTTTTTTGTAGCATAAAGTTATATCAAAGCACATTTTTCAATATATCTCTTCTCTTGCAGAAAACACAAAGAGCATTGTTGTACCATTTGCCTAAAGAAATGACAAAAGAAAAAAGATCTTTGAAATAGTGCAAAAAAAAAAAGGCATGTGGATGTTTCTATCTTTATTCAAATATACTTCCCTGTTGTAATTAGAATTTCTGAGGATTAACTGGCCCCTGATGCCCCTTTCTCCTCGCTCCACTCCAGTTTCTTGGGTCATTTCCCCTCAGCTTCTAGACACTAGGCTTTCCTAGACTGTTGTTCTCCTTGAGTACTCATTCTGTCTCTGGTGTAATCTTCTCCTGCTCTTCCGCCCACCTACTGGGAGGGTGCTCTTATCACTGCAGTTTCTTGTTTTCAAGATTTCAGTGATCTTTTCTGCTAATAATTCCTTGAGCTTTCTCTTTAGCTCTGCCTTTATGGCAATGTTTCTGCACCTACTATACCGGCATTCTTCTGTACAGAGCCAGTCGGGGAAATTGGTTTCATCTCACACTCCACATATCCAAGATACCTCACCCTCATCTCCAGACCAGCTTCTCTTCCTACTTTATAGCAGTGGAACCAAAGTTCTCCAAGCTTTTTATATTTCAAATATTGTAGTCATCTCTTATTTATTCATTTCTATTGTCACTCATAACCAATTCATCTTCCAGAATAATCCTTTAGGATATCTGCTACCTCTCTTGTCCTACTACCCTTAAGCCTACATTGCCGCGCCACTCTTCTAGCTTCCTTAATGCTAACTGATTCTTGCCTCACTTTTTCCTGAAATTTCCAAATATATGATATGTCATATACTGGTGCATTAAGAAATTTCAGGCTCTGAGTCAATTTACTTGCCAGGTGACTGAAAGCACATCACATGATCTTTCTGAACTTTGTTTTATCATCAGTAGAATAGGTATATTAGTCAGAGTTCTCCAGAGAAACAGAACCAATAGGAGAGAGATATATATCCATGAAATATATATCTCTCTCCTATTGGTTCAATACATATGTACTATATGTGTATATATATATGTATGTACATATGTACTATATATATTTATGTTTTATATATACATATATACACAGTCACACACTATATATACTTCTATATCTGCATATGTGTTCATATATAGAAAAAAATTTGTTATGAAGGGTTGGCTCATGAGATTATAGAGGCTGAGAAGTCCCATGATCTGCTGAGACACCTAAAAATAATGTTTTATCAGCTCTCCAAATATCCCTTAGCCCAATCAAAGTGACACAAAATTAACTATCACAATGATGAAACTAATTTGTACTTTCTGAGTGGGTTTGAGGATTATATATTTAAATCACTTAGTCTAGAATCTACAATATGGAAGACACTTTTTATGTAATTGTTTTCTCTCTGTTTGTTTCCCTTTCTCAAAAATCATTTGTGGTTGTTTTTGTTTTTAATGGCGTGCCTCCTCTAACACAAACACCTCAAATCTAAATAGAATTTTAGGTGACCCAGCTCCACCCTTCCCTTTTGATCTGGGCCCTCAGCTGACCCCTTACTGAATCTAGTCAAAAGTCATAATCCTTCCTGCTTCATGCTGCTCTCTCAGAGTACTTTTCCCTCTTCTTAGGAAAAGGCTACCCATTCTTCAGGAAACAACAAAAGTCCCTCCTTCTTCCCAATATCTTAAGAAATCAGCCTCTCAAGGATGACTTCTCTTCTGAGTCGGTATTGCCTTTAAAATCTCAACCATTATATTAGAATCCGCATTCCTCAGATTGCTAAGTGTCATGATGACAAGGTCATTCAACTCCTCACTTTACAGAAAAGGCAGCTGAGTATCAGAGAGGTCTAATGACTCATACAGAATCGCATGGCTAGTTTTTGACAGAACCAGAAGACTGGTAATTAGTAATTTTTAAAATATATTTTTACTGAGCTTTAATTATAATTGTATTATTCTTATTGATCCAAGAATATTGTAAGAAACCTAAGAGCAAGCTATCTGTGACTCTCCAAAACATCCAATACACAAACATACATATTTTCATAGAGCATAATATAGGAACTCAATAAATGCTTGGAAATTAATTTGGATTTGTCATTACAAAAAGATTAATCACTACGAGACCTGTAGGCCCCTGTTACAGGTATATTTGAGTGATTTGGAGATTTCTCTTCTTAAAATCTTTAAACAAAGGGATAAAATTGTCTAGTTTAAATGAACCACTGCCTGAAGGCAGGGGGATAGATTGGATAGCTTTAGGAGTTTCATTTCTTCACTATAATCCTATGATTGTCTCACTTATACCCCTGGAAGGGAGATAGGAGGCAGGTTGAAAGGAGTCATAAATCATCTTCTGTGGGCACATGTATCCCAGTCCTGCCACACCCCTGCCCCACTTCACCTAACAGCTTTTCAAAGGGCAGCACTTAAGTTGCCTTTCCAGCCCTATTATATAGAGAAACTCCACCTACTCACTGAAGTCTAGGCTCCTAGAACCTATCTACATCTCAGAACAAAACTAGAAACCACACAGTGGTTAAGAACACAACTTTTGGAATTAGCTAGACCTGGGCTCCAGCTGTAGAAACTTTAGCCATGTACTAAACCTCCCTGAGCCTCGGTTTTCTGCTCTGTAGCATGGAGCAATAACCTCCTAAGCATGGATAAAGAATAAGTGAGATAATATAACTGAAGAGTTTACCTAGATAAGAAACATTCCAGATGTCATCCAACATGAGTTTCTGTACCTTTTTCCAGAGCTAGGTCAATTTGAAATTGGTTATTTCAGCCTCACTGTCTCTAGAAGAATTCTTGGAGAAAGTTGGTAGATATTTCTGGTAGAAAAGTCACACTCTTTGTTGGTCTATACTCCCCTGCACCAACTACCCACCAAATGCCATGGACCATAGACATACACAGGAGAATTTCAGTTCCTCCCAGCAGCTTGGAAGAGCTGACATCAGAAGTCAAATCTTATGAGCCAGAAATACTAATTTTTTACATTTCTTCTAATAGGTCTTCAAAGGATTTTTCCTTTTAGGTGGATTTTTTTGGGGGGGGGGGGATATCAGGGATGAAGTTACACTAATGGTTTTTCTCTCTTTCCTTTAGCAAGACTTCAACAAAGGGGTCCATGTTAGAGAAAGAATTCAAATGTTCTGCCTCCTGGAGCCCTCAGCATGTCCTCTGTATAAGTTTAAGGTATCTGTAAATGGAGTGGAGAATAGAAAGGATGACCTTGAGAGGTGCAAGTTTTTCACACTTTTAGAGAATATAGTTTTAGAGATATAGTTTTTTCCTCTGATTAAAATAAATCCTTCTCATCAATACCTTCAAATACATACATTTCCATTTTGAGTTATTTATCTGATCTCTGGATGATTTGAAACAAAAGCTAAATCCTCCCTTGTTTAAAAAACAGCCATTCTTGGCCATTATCAATAACTCAAAAAATAACAGATGCTGGAGAGGATGTGGCGAAAAGGGAACACTTCTACACTGTTGGTGGGAGTGTAAACTAGTGCAACCTCTGTGGAAAGCAGTTTGGCAATTCCTAAAAGCTTTAAATGTCGACCTCCCATATGACCCTGCAATCCCCCTACTGGGAATATACCCTGAAGAACTCAAATCACTCTATGAAAAAGATAACTGCACACGTACGTTTATCACAGCATTGTTCACAATAGCAAGAACCTGGAACCAACCATGCTGTCCATCAAAAGAGGACTAGATTTAAAAAATGTGGTACATATACACGATGGAATACTACGCAGCTATAAAAAAGAACAAAATCATGAATTTCGCAGCAACTTGGATGGAACTAGAGTCTATAATACTGAGTGATCTTTCACAGCACCAATGATCTGAGTATCACATGTTCTCATTCATAAGTGGACCTTGAACATCTGTCATAATACTGTAAGAAAGGGATTGACAGTGGTGGGAATCTATGGGCGGGGGCAGGGAGGGCAAGGGTGGTGGGATTAACGGTAGTCAATATCTATCTGGGGATGGGGGGACACCCCTTATCAACAAGGGTGCCTGAATGATGCATATTTGTATACCTAACCCTTAACTGTACCCCACAACTTTAAAATAAAAAATATGTTTAAAATAAAAAAAAAGAAAGAAAGAAAACAGCTGTTCTTTTGTGTGATGTGGAGGAGTGTTTGTACCCTGATCACTCCACTCTTTCCTCAGGCTTAATATTCCAAGATCAATGAGAAAATGAGCTGTCCCTGTTCCCCAAACCACCCATTTGCCTTTGGTTTAAGGATGTTGATGGGATCCTGCAGGATACCCGATGGCACCACAAAGAATCCTGGGCTGGCTCCATGCTGGTCTCTCATCTACCACCTCTGGTCCAGCCATGGTCCAGACAGCCTTTGCCCAGGGAAAAGCTGCTCTGGGTGGGACTCACCCCTCAGAGGTCTCCCAAATCGAGGCTAACACATCCCTGAGACATTCATATCCATCCTCATCAAACATTCTGAAACCCCAGAAGCTCTGAAATCCAAACGCTATTTTCCAAATTTGTAGCAAACTCATTTGAAGGTGAAAACTGACACCTAACTGGAGATGGTATGAGTCTATTTTTAAATCTTTATTTCATTCAGTGTAACAGCCACTATGTTTTATTTCAGGGTACTACCACAGACCCTACTGGGGGTGTTAAATTATATGCAGTATATGTAGCACATTGCCTTTTAAAAACACAAACTATTCCATATTCCAAAAATGGTCCCAGGAGTGAAGGACTAGTGACTTGAATAATAATTTCAGAGCCGCAAAAGGGGAAGAAGGAGCAAAATTGAGAAGAAATAACAACCCTTCTAAATGAACTGTGATTTCAACTGTGAAACTTTCAGTATTTCTCAAACCTTAATGTGTACACAAGTCCCTTAAAGATCTTGTTAAAGCACAGATTCTGATTGAGTAGCTCTGAATTTGACCTGAGAGTCTGTCTTCATTTTCAATCAGAAACCAGTGATATCTGTGCTGCTGGGCTATGGACCACAGTTTAAAGATCCAGTGATCTAGAAGTCTTCATTCTTGGGAAAACTCAGTGACATGATAAAAGGCCAGTGTTTATTACCAATGTATAGAAGAAGAAACAGAGAATCCTAGAGGTAAAGGGTTTTGCCTAGTTTCACACAGCTAGAAAATAGAGTAGAGAATCAAACTCTGGTGTCTTTACCATCTGCCCGTTCTCCTTGCAGTAAACCACTTCACCAAGAAAAAGGCCTAAGAAAAAAACCACACTCAGGAACGGGAGCAGGAAGTGAAAGAATATCATGGAACTATTACCCTGAGAAACACAACCTAATTAGTCATCCATGGTTTGAGGGGAGAGGTATTGGATAGGAGAGAGGAAGCCCAGATTCTGAGTCCTGGATCTCTTAACATCTAGTGGTAAGATGTCTCTCAGCCTAACTGATTTCCAAGGCGCTTTGCAACTCTAGCTTTCTATACTTTTACCCCAGTTGGTCTACAAGAGGAGAACAAGGTTCAGTGAATTCTCACTCATCACTGCTTCTCAGAATAATTCACTACCATCAGGTACTTTGTATTTGTCACAGAGGTGACATCACATGGTGAAGAGCACCCATGAGACAAACTGCCCAGGTGTGAATCCCAT
Organism: Tarsius wallacei; assembly: GCA_963574415.1. Lineage (NCBI taxonomy): Eukaryota > Metazoa > Chordata > Mammalia > Primates > Tarsiidae > Tarsius > Tarsius wallacei. The sequence goes on along the minus strand of CAUYQG010281131.1, from coordinate 25,858 downwards.
CTCCAACACTCAATTAGCTGTGCAAACATAGAAAGATTTTTAATTACTCGGCCTCAGTTTCTAGGCCTAAAAAATGATAATAATTGTGGTACCTACCTCTTGAGGTTTTTACGAGGGCCTAAATTAATTACTTTAAGTAAAGCATTCAGAACAATGCTAAGATGGTCATTTTTAACTGTCATGGCTTAAGACCTTCATTTATTTTCAGTAGCTACAGCAAGGCCTGTTTGAAGATTTGGACTTCATTATTTTGAAATGCCTATGAAATATTTGATGATGAGGTGATTATGTTTCTCCAAATAAAAAAAAAAGTTTGTGAGTCATTTTATTAATTATTTTGGGGATTCAAGGAGTCCAAGAGTAGATACTGATCATCAGTTGTGAGCCTGGTACATCCTTTAAAAGAAGCGAGGGAAGTATTGCTATTGATGTTCATGATACTGGTGATAAAATTTTTCTTGGGACGGGAGAAGGAAGAAAGACAGTTGCAGAGAGGTTAAGGTGGATGAACATTTCAGGAGCCCACCTCATCCCTAATCTAAGGTGTTTGCATCTGGCTATCCCAGGTGTTGACAGGTTGTTATTAACACGCTCACATATCCCTCGGCCTCATGTGATCAGTTACCCTCTCTCCTTAAAATCTCTTTTGTGGGAGGATGAAAGGGAAAGCAAAATGATTGAGGTGACAGGTCCTGTGGCTCATTGAAGAACTGTGTCAGAAAACACTGCCAAAAGCTATTTTCAACTGGAAAGGAAACACCCTTTTGCGCTTTGTAATTCATGGGTGGACCACAAGAAAGTGAAAATAGCTCATGTCTATGGAACGTTGCCTCTCACACATAGCAACAGCCTTATTTACAGATACAAAAATCATTACTTCTTTCTGTTCCCTGAAGCACAACTTTAATGCTGGGGAAATTTCCTAGGATCACAAACATACAAGGCCAAATCTTCGAGGTGGCTTCACTCCAATCTCTGAAGTTGGAACAACAGCTGTGTGCACGCAATTTCAACGGCTTCTTCCCACAGCTCTCTCTGTCCTTTCTGCTCTCACCCAGAGTGGATTTGGGCAGGTACCAGAGGAATGGCTTGAAATTCAGTTTCTGACCTTGATTTGTGTGCGTAAATGCCGTCTGGATTTTTAAAACCCATTTCTGTGTGCACTGTATTTTGCCCTGGTGAAAATATAGTGTCTTACAGAAGACTGAGTCTATTTCTTGTTACATGTAGGAGAGAATTGACTTTGCTATGTTCTTCAAGGGCTGTCTTTCTACAAGTTGAGAATGGTCATGCGGTACCTTTCATAATCCTGGTAGTAATTATAAATTATAATACTCAGTTCATATTATATGCCAGGCACTGTTTTAAGTGCTATATATATACAAACTATTGAGTAAGTGAAAATTATCTTCATTTTCACAGAAAGGTTAGGTAACTCCCTAGGCCACACAGCTAGCAAGTACAGAATGGGGCTTCATAATCCATTTGGCTCTTGAGTTCAAGTTCTTAACAACTACGCTACTCTATCTCCCTCTGCAAGAGGGAGCACAGGCAGAGAGAGAGCACAAAGACATGCAACCATAGCTTTTCTGCCCTGACTTTTTTCTTGCACTCTGCCTCACCCTCACAATTTCTTAAAATACCATTATAAATAGAAAAAAAAAAAAAAACATTTCACAGTTAGTCACTGTGTTGCCTACAGTAAGAGAGTGATATTCCTGGAGAGTTAAACCAGATGTTGTTTCATAACTTGGGGAAGAACAGAAGAAAGAGCTATTTCCCAAAGATCTATATTCAAGTTGTGTAGCTTACCAATAACCAGTATTTTGAGTAATCTATATGAAAAGCTATTAAAAGAACTAGTCTTAAAAAAAAAAGAAGAAGAAGAAGAACAAGTCTGATATGAGAGGCCTGGGTTTGAGTACTCATCTTTACCTGGAATGAGTTCTGTTACTTTGGAGCACCCACTCAACTGAAAGGTAGTTTCCCTGTTTGCAAGTTGGATATTTATTTATTTTACCTCTTAACCCTCTTTTGAGGAGACTTATGCCAATGATACACACAAAAATGGAAAATACAACTAAGAATGAAAAGAAAAAATATCAAGAAGAGTAGAAAATCAAAATAAGGACCAAGAAGAGCAGGAGTAGGCACAACTATGCAAGTATAATAGTATGAACCCTCAACTGGCTTTTGGAACTTGGGGCTGATTCTAGACTTTTTATCAGAAAAAAAGAAAAAAAACAATTTTCAGTTTCTTGAAAGAAGTGAAATCTTTACTAAAGATTCTCTCTGGAAAAACTTTACTCAGGTGGAAACTTCTTAGGGACGGTTCTAAATGATGTGGTGAACAATAGCCTCAATAACTTTCAAAACACAGATGCAGTTAAATATTTCAGTTAAAGTCTATTTCTCAAAACCTCTTTAAAAAAAAAAAAAAACTGTTGGCTTAACTGGGAAACCCAACTCTGTTAGGTTTATTCTTAGGCAAGAAGCAGGTAAATGAGAAGACTGAGGAAGGACAAGGGTCAAGATAATACAATCAGATGTACACCCTCTAATAGTCTGGCTGGATCAAAACAGAGACTCGAAGGCAGGGTTTCTTCATTTTTTTTTAAACACATAAATCCCTTTAAAAAGACTATGAATGCTATAGAACTTCTCCTTAGAAAATCACACGTAGTTACAAAAATATTATTACATAAAAACATTTTTGTACAGCGTTGGAGAGCTTCCACATCCTATTAGTCAGTTGTTGACTGCAGGTGTGGGGAGTCTAACTCTTTATCTAAAAGGAAGATAGACTATAGGCCTTTTCACAATACTCCACAAACATGGTTCTTATCATTAGAGCCTCTGATAAGCGGTGAAAAACAATCTGAATGTGTGTAATTATAGGAAACACATGGGCAGCTGATTTCTCAGAGTAGAAATCAATCAAGAAGCCCAAACAAAAATTTCCTTGCAAAGGCAACATTCTCATTTCCATGTAGTGGGCCATAGATATACCACTGGGCAAAATGAGATTATTTTCCAGAAATAGTTCTAAGTCTACTCCAGCATATTAATAAGTGATTTAGTAAACTCTCAATATTCTTTACTCTTGAGTGTTTTCAAGTTACCTTTGACCCTTGCTATATTCAAAGTAGATTGTCATTTGAAAAATTTTGTTGACTAATGAATCTGCTAATGTGAATCAGTTGCTAAATGTGCAGAACTTTCTAAAAGACTTTTTTAGGCTTTTCTTGTTTAGTTTTCATATAGCTTCATGTGAAATATATTAAATTAAACCAATATTCCACTTTAAATATATTATTGTTATGCTGTAAATTGTCTTCAAGGATTTTGTACATTTTAAAATCTTGAGTTTTATTAAGAATAAATAATTCATTTTTGTTCTTTTGTTTAAGAGGCTATTATAATTACATATAACTGAAGAAGAGTGGGATTAAGTCAGATAACACAATGTTAACTTTGGGAGACCTATAATTTAACAGTCACTCACTTTAATTTAGCAGGTTTCTTTCTTGTATTTTGAGGTCAATATATTCTCTTTTCTTAACTCAAGCATTTTAACAAGCCCTTACAAAGCTCTGAGTCCCCAGGCTCTGAGTCTAAAGAGACCAATGGATAAAACAGCCCTAGTTAGGTGACCATACGGACCAACCTGTACTATGGACTTCTTAGGTACAAAACAATTAAATTCAGGAAAATATAGTAATCCTTTTAATCTTAGTATTGTTGATATTAATTTATTTTTCTGACGGATATCAGATGGCATAACCAGTTGTCTGTTGAGGACATTCCTCATTCATGGCAATAAAACTATAATATAAAAGGGGAAGACAGAGAGATATGCTTCCAGATTTTCCAAAAATATTGCAAACTTTTAAGATTTAAACCTTAGGTCACTTAAATTTGCTCTTTGCTTTCCTATGGGATTATCCTGAAGCTATTGAGAATTAAATGTTGTTAAAATATGGGCTTTGCATTTGTAGCTATAATTGAAGTCTCAGTATTGAGATCCCTCAGTTTATTCCATAAGCTGATTTCTATTCATGAAACTTAGAGAGTAAGAGACATTATAAAGACACAAGCAACATTTTGCTAATTTTGATATATTTCACCATGAAATGCAGAGTTTAAAAAAGTATACATAACAGAACAGGCATGCCTAAAACCTGCTTGATTTCTTGATTGTTACAAAATGTATTGGCCTGAAAAATCAAGATTTACATTTCTTTTAAAAGAAAAATATGGTGTAGTTTAGAAAGGCTACCCTCCAATACAATGTATGGATAATACTGGTGAAGAGTAAAATTCCTTCTTAAAACATTAAGCAGACTTTTCAAATGGTAGCATTTAAAACCATCCCTGCCCTGTTTCTGGCTAGAAATTTGCTGCCCCTACTAAAAACAGAAAAACTGCCACTTTCGCCTGTTTTATATACTTGACTGCCATGTGAATTATGTTTGAAGAAAATATTCCACTGCTTTAAAATTTTTTTAAGCTATTTTGAACATCAACAAGGTTGATTTTTTTTAGAGTCCACACAGATGGGATCATGCCTGTGAAGTTAATTAGAGTTAACTTGTTGGTGGAGATCAGCACTTACAAGTCAATACAGGCTCTGAGCAGTTTGGAAGGCAAAAGGTCTTCTTTTAGTATTAACTTTAATTTAAGCTTTTTAGCCAATAAACTATTTACAGTTTTACTAAGTTCCTAGCTAAGTTGGGGTTTAGGGACTTCAAATCTTTAAGAACACATTGCTGAGAAAAGAAAGTCACCCCTAACATGAATATATAGTCTTCCTAATCTAGTTTGCAGACAAAACACCACTTGAAATTACTTGAAATGGGAAGGTGGAAATAAAACAGAGATGTAATCTGCAACATTTTACAAAACAAAAGCTTAGGACTGAAGAGAGTACCAGCCGATAAAGGTATGGGGAAAAGGAGACAACTAACACCTGTTCTTCTTTCTATGTGGTTGTGGCTAAATTGTGTAGTCAGTGGCTGCTTTCCTTCTAGGAAGGAATGAGTAGACAAACTGGAATGACTAAAAGTTTACTTGCATTAAAAGAAAGGGAAGAGAGAAGAAACAACGACATACAGTCGTCCTCAGGCAGAAACTAATCTGAGGCTGCAGAAACACAGAAGCAAACAAATCTATGAAAGCCAAGTAAGGAAAGGAAGAGAATAGCAAGATGATATTGTGACAAGAATGATAAGGAAAAAAGTCACTGAGAGAACTAAAGTTTCCAATTTAGGTGCTTAAGATAATTATTTGTTTGCCTGATACTACAAATATTATAAATAAATATAACTTATAAATGCATCCAACCAGTGGAATGCTGGCAAATGTTTGGCAACTGGCTCTCGAGGTTAGTGAAGGGTTGACGGAGCCCAAATTTTTTGCAGTTGCTGCTTTCTATGATGTAGGTATTCCCACTATGACCACGTGTCATGTCAATGAACTCAGAATTAAAGAGATGTCCACAAGTGGCTCTCATGAGCCAGTTCAATCCTGGTCCAATGTACTACTGAATCCAGCTTCCATTATGTTCCTGTGAGGCACTAGGCACCAAACTTTCTGCTTTTTCATGTTTCACTTAATCCTCACCTCCCTAACAGGCAGGGATTGTTGTACAAATGCAGGACTCAGAGAGATCACTTGTATGGTAAGGGATATGAATGCTCAAAGGTTGCACTGTGTTAATACAGAAGCCAATAACCACATGTGGCTGTTTACATTTAAATTATAATTAATAAAAATAAAATAAAAAACTCAATCACACTAGCCATATTTCTAGGGCTCAATAGCCACATGTGAAGAAGAGCTACCATCGAAGAATGAAAATACAGAATATTTCCTTCATTGCAGAAAGTCCTCTTCAATAGTGCTAGGTGAATATCATTTAACCTGAAGTCTAGGGCTTGAGCTTAATGGTCACAGGAGTCAAGGAGTCTTGAAAAATAGAAAGTACTGTAAAAATATGTTGTTATACCACATTGTATCTGAGGTAATTTTTACCTATTCCCCGGTGATGCAATTCTCTCTCAATGTCTGACTCAAGGTTTGCATTCTCGTAGTTGTAAGGAAGAACTCTGTGCATAAAAGGGCCAAAGAGAATTGCAGAAATTTCTTCTTTCAAGAAATTTAAGAAAATTTAGTTTCGCCACCCAGCTTTCCCTTTATACCCTCTGCAATAAGTCCTCACACAGCCACCAGAGTGCTCTTGACATATACGTCTGAACACTTGCCTACTCTGCTTGAGATTGTGCAAGGGCTTCCTACTAAATTTAAATTAAATACAAACTTTTTATTTGGCTCTGCCTACAAGGCAAACCTCATCTTATGTCATTCCCTCTCCTCGCTATGCTCCTATTACATCTAATCCTTCAATTCCATGAAATTTCCAAGGAATTGAAGATTTTGGAATTATAAGTAGGTTTAAAAAAAATGGGAGCTTTTAAAAAATTCACTAGAATGGGACTGGGAACACAATAGATGTTCAGTGATTTCTGTTATTGAAAAAGCTGTGACATATGCTAGAAATATACAATTATATAATTAAATCTTCTGAAAAAGGGGAAAGTATAAATTGCTTTTTTTCATTTCAGAAGGAAAAATAAGGCAGGGCAATCAAGGTTGTTTGTCATGATCTTTCTATCCAAGTATCCCACTCATGACTTAAAGGTATTAGGTGAAATTATCTGAGGACTAAATGTATGGATGAAATTCAATGATCCCACTCAGCAGTGTGCTGGTAAATGTTTAACAACCAGCTCTGGTCAAAGGAACCTGAGTTTATAGTACTTGCTGACTTCCTTGGTGTGAAAATTTCTACCACAGTCCATTTCAAGATACCGTGACATAGAATGTGGCAATGAGAAAAGAGTGCTCAGTTAAGTTCTTGCAACATTATGAGCTGGTCCAGCATGCCACTGAATCTACTCCTACCCAACACACACATACACACACAAACACACACATGTGATATCCCATTAGAGTCTCTTAAGTAAAGATTTAAAATTTAGTCTGTAGTCCATTTTTATAAGCATCACAGATAAGTCTGATGCACACAAAAGTGTGAGAACCATTTCATAGAGGTAGCAATATTGGCTGCATCTGATAAGTGTATAGCCAGGGAAGAATTTCCCATCAGAACTGGGATCCACAGGCTAACTGAGAATCCCTGAAGTCCACAAGAAAGGCTGGGATCAGGAAAAAAAAAAAAAATACAGCATGTAGGAAACAATGAATCACAGAGACAACCCCCTTCAAAGTCTTCATTTTACAGGGAGATCCCATCCCAGAGTAAAAAGGAGACCCCTCTTTGACCGTTAGCCATTCCAGCAGCAAATCCCTCCCAGGGCTCTATTTCTCCAGTGCCACAATAGCACCTCTTTCTTTTCCAGGCTGTCACTAACTCAGTGTGCACTTAGAACCACTTAATCTCTCTGGGCCTATGTTTCCTTCTCCAGGTAGAGTGTGAAAGAGTCTTTGCGTCGTCTATTTCACATAATTGTTGTGATAAGATATTTTATGTGAACAGTCTCCAAAAAGGATATAATGCTATGGAAATTTCAAGTGGCATTATTACCTGCTGAAAAGTGCTTAGATATAAAATCCTATCAAAGCTTAACCTAGGGGCCTCTGGGCTCTGCACAAGAAGTACTGCTCAGTCCTATTGGCCTTTGGGGCTCAGGATGACTCACCACCAACTACAAACCCTGGCTTTCTGCCTGTTTATATATTTATGCCTCAATAGTTATGTATTCCCGGTACTGGGTGCTCATCTCCAGAGGATGCTGGTTTACTCTGAATGCCAAAATTGAAGTCTCAGGGTGGTCTCTTGTCTCCTGGGATAACCTGAGCGATCAGAAGATAAACTATAGACAAAGTTTTGACTCTTGACCAAATCCAGGCATTTCTATTTTTGGAAATACGCCCACGTACCCAGTGTGTGTCAGAACAAAGGAATGGCAAATAGAAATGAGAAGAGTGTTTAAAAGGGAATCTCACACCTGCAACCTGATGGCAACTAGAGAGAGTGTTTATTTTACTCGCTAATTAAAACCTATGAATTGAGTATGAATACAGATTTTTTTTTTCATTGCCATACCAGAAAATCTGCAGGCATGGACCAAATGCTAAAGACTTTTACTTGCATTTCCATATTTATTCTCTGTAACAACCCTGTAGGGGGTCTTCCTGGGTGGCAAATATAATAATACTAATTAATCTTTATTGATCATTTAGTTGGGATTGAGCACTGGGATAGGTGCTTTATGTGTAATTATTTAATCCTCACAAATGCTCTATGAGATACTTTCATAGCTCCCACTTGAAATATCAGGCAGCTAAAGCTCAGAGAAGTAACTTATCCAAGGCTGTACAATTAGCAAGTGGTAGAATTGAGGGCATATTGACCCTGAAGTCTCTGTGACTCCAAAACCAGCACTCTTAACCCCTCCCCCAGGGAAATGTGGGCTTTTGGAGTGTCCTGAATAAACTTGCTTTTCCTCTTGATTCAGAAATGGAAGTCAGAAAGTGGCCTCGCCAACTCAGTTCCTGGGTAGAATAAGAACAGATGGAACCGGTCTCTACACATATCATCAGGGAGTATTTTGAATTATTTGCTCAGCTCCTAAATTGAAAGAGTCTCCTTTCCCGATGTGTCTGGCAGTGGAACTAAAGGGAAGTCAGAGGAGTGGCCTGTGGAATCAACTGTTCTTCTGTGTCCACGGGCCATGTTCACACATTTACAGGAATGTGTCAAAGCCAGGGTCTGCTGGGAGTCTTGGCAAGTATAAGCACACCGAAGCATAGACAAATACATAAGGAAGCCGTTTATGGAAACTTAACTGACACAATGATTTAGGTTTTCAAATGATTTCCGATGTTTATCTTTATGAGGCTGTTAGTACACTGTAAACATTACTTTTGATATAATCTTCCCTATACTGCAACTGTGTGATGGCTGAATTCTGAGCTACAATGAAAGTATTGTGCAATGTGGCAAGTGATCCAGGAGCTAATGGCAATGTTAACCACTGCATTCAGGTGGAGTGTAATTAATAAGCCAGGTAGGAAACAGAATCACGGCTTTTTTCTTCAGTGAAACATACAGCAGAATTTGACTCAAGCAAACTATAAGCAAATGAATTGATATACGTAAAAAAAGAAAATCATTCAACATTCATATGTTTGAGTAACAGCTTGAGAAAATAAGTTGGTTTCCCTCCACCATATTTGCTCTGAGCAACAAGCACACTGGCTTTGTTGGTTTGTTTGCTTGTTTTAAAAAAAAAGAACAACAACATCAAGAAACTGCTGGTATCACTGGTTATTACCCCTTCTTCAACAAGTTTTTTAAAACTCACCCAGTTGAACTTGATGTTAGGTTCAGATCCTGGGAAGAATTAGAAGAAAATAGGCTCATCAGCCTCAAAGATGCCCTACGCTTTTGCAAACACCAAAGTCAAGTGTCTCATTGGGCATGGACAGGTGATAAGTCTACATAGCCCAAAGAGAGAGTCAAAGGGCTGTGCGCTGAGTTCTAAGATCCAAAGATGGAAATATGCCTTATCAGGTCCCAGAGTATCTTCTCCTGGAGACATCACATACACATACTTCAAGGACGGTTGAAAGGAGGAAAAGATACTCATAGTCTTGCCTCCCCTTCATTTACGTCTATAAGTCTATTTGTGAGAAAGGAGGAAACTTAGTGGTTCCCTGCCATGAGTAGCCCAATCACTCAAGGCTTTGGAAACTACGTTTGCTAAGTTTTTAAGCCCATCTGTTGCAAAAAAGCTGTGTGAACCTAGACAGACCACTTAACCATTATGTGTGTCATGTGACTCCCTTGAGAATTAGGAATATCAATACGTGTACTAACTGTCTTCTTGTGGGTCACGTAAATATGAAGTAAGACGTGGGTAGGAGAGGGTTCTGGAACTGTAGGAGCCTTGTCATGCAAATCTGCATGAGTCCTGACCCCTAATATGAGTTCTACCCCATTTGTTCATCATCTCCAAAGTCATTAACTATGGAAACTGAGGAGAAATTATGAAGGGTTCTCTCCCCACCCTGCCCTGCCCCTGATCTCACCCAAAACCTCCAGACACTTCTGAGCCAGACTAATTCCCTTTCTATGTAAATCTCAAGAAAACTTCACAGACTTGCGTTTATATTTTTATTTCATGATTTTTTTATAACACCCTTGGGGCTCACTCCTTCCTGAATCTTGGATGATTAGAAACAAACTAGGTTTAGAATGAGATTATGTCTAATTAATTCCACCTCATTCTTAAACTTCCTCATCCATAACCTCTCTAGCCACCACCCTCCAGTCCCCTGGACAGAAAGAGTTAGCCAGCTTCAACTTAGAAATGGGAAAAAAAAAGTTTCAATGAACTAACTTGCTGAAGTCTGAGTTGGGGGAGCCTTAAGATTCCCTCCCCCTAGCCACCCTGTAAGTGACCTCAATGTTATAAAACCCTTCTAGTGCTGCTAAAACCTCCTTGCCTTTGCAATTAGATATCAGCTGCTCACCACATAGTGTTGTAAGAATGTCTTTGAGGGAAGACCTATCACCTAAATAAACTTGCTTTCTGGAATTCTAGGGAGTGCAAAGTGCTGGAATGTGACAGTGGCTGACTTAGAAATTAGAAGAAAACATTTGGTGATGAGAAGGAGGGTCAAGCTGAACTTTTTAAGCTGAGGGGGTGAGGAGAAAGGGCCCGGGGTCCATCCTGTCTGGTGAGCAGTCAATGCACTGCAGGCCCGCTTGCAGGCCAAGTGGGGTTGGAAAGCTCTAATTAGATTAGCGAAGTTTTGCTAGAAGGCAGAAAGCTTAAAACATTAACTTTTTAAACAAGTACATCAGTTCTGAGTAAACATTATTCTTTTATTTAGTGGTATGGTCTGAGTCAGCCTATTTCCAGGACAGTGGTAATGCATGCGTTTGATTCCTGAATGCAAATATGCTTTCAATTTTACTATGCAAATTCCCTGATTTTGGTATGCTTCTCCAGGGCTCACAACTGGCTATCTGCTGCTCTCTTCTCTCCTGTGTGATGGGCTCCGTTCCTGCCAGGCGCCATCAGATAGCCAGTGGCAGTCCTTGGTAGTCTTGCTGGAGCTCCCAGGCTCCTTGTCCCTGTGGGTTGAGTAACATTTCATTGTCTATGGGATAAAGCCCACATTTTTCACCAAGGCCATAAACTTAATCCAATTTTTTATATTCATATATAAGAGGGTCATGAATCCTTTTTGAAAGTAGCATCAGAAGCAGCAGGACCTAGAAAGATTATTTAAATCCACACAGAGCTGAGTAGAATTCTGAGGCTCTGTCATACTGAGTGGGTGGCTTTGGTCAAGACCCAGTTCCCACATTTATCAAATGTGGACATTTCATAATTCTCCAGTTTGTTGTGAGGATTAACAAAGACCACATGTAAAGGGGCTAACTCAGTGGCTGGCCTATCATACACATAGCCTATGTTAATTAGTTCCCTCCCTCCTCTTTCTTCCTGCTCCTCTGTGATTCAGGTGAGGAACAGAAATAGAGATGAGCTGGGCATATAAGTCCACCATCTCTCCTTGGTGGAGATAAGAACCTGTGAGAGTATGTGGGGCTTCAAATGTCCCCTTTCCAGTATCATTTCCCATGAATCCAAGCTAACCCACATCCAGTATTCCAGCCACACTCACCTATTCAGTTACCAAACAGAACTATATTCCCAAATATCTACATATGTAGTTTCCTCTGACTTCAATCTCCTTTCCTTTTTTTTTTTTTTTTTTTTTTTTGATATAGCACAAAACCCTACAATGCTTTAATACCCAATTCCAGTGTCACCTCCTTGGTGATGTCTGTCCTGCTTGCTTACTCCTCATCTTCAGCAGAGTCACTACCTACATACACATACCTGTCCTTGCTTATAGCAAGCGTGGGAGTCTTGCTTACCCTTTAGCCAATTGTATTATTACTGGATACTCATTTTTCTCTGAGTCTTACCAGATTTGGGGTTTCTCAAGGGCAGGAGAGTTTATATTTGAATCCCTAGAACCTAATGCAATACGCTGCACACATTTGATACTGAATAAATATATATTGAATGAATAAAGGAATGAATGTCATGAACTGGGCAGCTCTTTAAATGAAGGGTGAAAAAGGTCGTGAAAGAAAATCAGCCCAGTGAAATGTTTCCCAACAATAGCACAGACTTTCCTCTGATGGATTTCAAGCACTATCTGAGCACTCAGCCCTAAACTATTGTGGGGGATGTGGATGAGAGAGTAATGTCCAGGCACTGCTCAGGAGTCCTCTGAACAGTGGTGACTATGGCTGCAGCCACGTGGGCTGAGGAATTGCCCTGTCACTCAGTTTCATGCCCCATTTCTTCACAGTCTCCTGCAGGGAGAGAGGAAGGCAGCTTTACCAGCAACCTTAGAAGTTGCTGAAGCCACTGATTTCAGGTGAGCAATTCTAAGCAAGCCGCAGCCAATGATGCAAAGAAGATAGAGATCCCTGCTACAATGGAGATAGAGAGGTGTTTTGTTGTTGTTGTTGTTGTTGTTGTTTTGCAGTCTTAGTGACATGCATTGTTCATCTCCTTGTGAGGACAACAGAGAGAATGGGGGAAACGAATTGTCTTTGCTGAGTAGTTCTGCCCCACAAAGAGCTTCCTGTGTGACACATCTCAACTGCCACTGAGCCATGTACAATGGAGCCAAGTTACAAACTAAGGTTATTTTAGAAGTGCGAATAAAATGCTTAGATGAGAGCTTCAAGCAAGGGCACTTGCAGACATCCAAAAAGTCAAAATCATGTGTCTTTCTCCTTTTCCTCCTTGCAACTTTACTCCACTCTTTTCATTTTTTTCTTTGCCTTCTTTTGAACCTGTAACTGGAATGGAGAGTGTGATGGGGTGGGAGATGAAATATGAAGAAAGAATGTTTAGCAAAACTTAAAAGTCATCTTCTAGGGTAGACAGCTGCTTGTTCAGCCTATGTTCTGGCTCTCTGAGGAACTAACATAAAAGCCTGGAAAGCGTAGATGACTAAGATGTCAAGTGCAAAGAGTAGGCTCTGTCCTCCCCACTTCCCCTGAGATTTGTTGGCTTTAAGTATGCATTAGGGATTGTGCCTATTGGAATTTGACTATTTCTTCTTAAGCCCATTTATATATTCAACCTATATTATATTGTCGAGATTGACATGGCTCAATTTATTTTTTAAATGATTCATAAATGTATAGAATGTTAGGACTGGATTTTGCTCAGTGCTCTTAGATTTTCAAAAATTAGTAATAATTTTGCTTCATTTCAATTGAGGTACTGACATAAGATCCTTATAGTAAGGACATGCAAAAAATTATTCTCATGATCACTTCATCAATGAAGAGCTGTTTTGGCACCAGTAATTAAGATGGATATAGGCTCTAAAAAAGAAGAAAGACTCACCATCCTTACATTGTCAGATAGTTAAACATACTAGAATAACCTTATTTTTGTCAGTCCCTGCTCCCCAGGAAATTATTCATGGAGACTAAATCCATTGTATTATGAATGAGACAACTGAGGCTTAGAAAGTCTTGAGTAGTACATTCGGTCACCATCTAATTAACTAAATTTCGACTATGCATAGGTTCTATTTCTGGATAGTGTAAAAACTTGTAAGATAGAGTTCCCTGCCACAGTGGAACTTACAATGATCTTGGGGAGATAACATATGCAAAAAGAACTTCAAAACAAGACATTCACTCATTTGAAACACAGTTCTCTAGCAATCACAGCTGTCAGAACAAAGAGAGAAAGTAGTATATCGATGGAAAATAGCCTTCATGAGCTTAAACTTGTGACCTAAAGCTAATGCACATAGACAGAAATCCAAAACTTGGTGTCTTAGTTCACAGTAGATGAAAAGCATGAATCAGAAGAGACAGGACTGCTAGAAAGACCTACAGAGTCAGATACAATGATAGCACTATTGATGGCAGATAAAATGACAATGATAATGGTCAACAAATGGGATGTAGAAACAACCCCAATTGGCACAAGGTGTTGGGTGAAAAAGTACAAAGTCTGGGGCCACTTAGCACAGAGGCAAAAAATCTGTACAATTATTGTAGGCCTTGAAGACACCACTGGGTAAGAGCACAAGACAATAACTGTTGTAGATGGTAAGGAGTCTCATGAGTGATCAACTGTACATCCTGACTAAAGGATCAATTTATTGTTTGGGCATCATAAGAAAAAATCCACTTCTTGATGTATTTACTCACATGGAACAGTTCTTTTCACTGCCATGCCTGATAAGAGATGTGGTCCTGGGTTAAGCGTTTCTACTGCAAGTACAGAAGAGTTCAAAGGAGTTATGAGATCTGCCTTTCCAAGCTAATCAATGTTTTTCTCATCCAAGTATGGAGAACCATTGTTCTCACTTTTTGCGAGGATTGTTTGTGTGTATGTGTGTGTGTGTGCCTTTTATCTCTTTTTCTGTTTGTTTTTTTCCCTTAAAAAAAAAATCCACACTGGCATTTTCCATGTTTTGGTGCTCTGTGAATGAAAGAGCTGTTTTTCTTCTCAGGTGAAAATAGCTTTAAGTTTTCTTTCCCTATTTTCATTTCTGTTCTATTCTCATTAATTACATTATCAAAAACACAATGTTAATCTGCCTACTGTTATTAGAAACAAATACAGGTATGTCCACACTTGTCTCCCATATCTGCATCACAGCAATAAACCCGCATTAGTCATGAACATTGACAGTCTCATTATGTTTTGTTCATTTTGATGCCTGAGCTTGACGAAGTGACTTTTGATTCCTCAGGGGTGGGGGAAGTGGATGAGTATCGGCAGCCTTGTAGATGAAAGCCCTTTCAAGCACAAGAATGCTGACTGGCGAGAAGACATAAAGCAGCCAGCTTGAGATTTTTTAAAACATATTTTGTAGAAGAGCTAGTGTGATGCAAATAGCATGCCACAGCATAAACGTGTACACGTTTTTCCAGAGAAGTTCACTTCAAATACTCCCCACAGATGTTCTCTAATAAAGAACAGTCGGTCAGCCCTTGCTGGTGAGTACACAACTTCCTTTAGGAGCAGAAGGGTTCTTTGTAAGGCAGGCCCCAAATCATAAACATCTGAAAGAACCTGCCACCTGGGGATTTGCTGCCACCACCCTGGAGATGACCCTTCCAGTGCCCCCACACCCCCAGCCCTGGAGTGCTGGCTTTGCAGTACTAACCGCAGTACATGCTTCGAAGACTCAGCCCCACTCATGTTCCAAGACCCTCATCACCGGTGCTAGTGTGGACCAGAACCATAAACACAGACCTATCTGTGCCAGGTAAATTGTGTCATGGTGGCCTACAAGAGGACAGGCAACACATTTTCCTCCAGGGTCCAGGTTCTAGAGAATGACTCATAAGTAATTCCAGAATAATATGGACGCTTATAAGCATTATAAGAAGTATTGACAGAGAGGAAAATGCTCCAAGGAGAAAATAAGTTAGAAAATAAATGAAAATTAAAACAACTGAGGCAGCTTTGTAGAACCCTGAAGAAACAGGGTTAATCGAACTTCCATTCCTATGCACTAAGAGATTTGATTTCCCTTCTTCATCATAGGAGAGGAAGCTGTGTGCAAGGTCCAGCTTAGGATGAGGTGAATGAGGCAAGGTTGTACAGTACAGGTTTGGATACTGTCTTTATATAAAATGTTGATATTTCATTCATCAGTGTTTTGGCATACATTTTGATTTCTTCAAATATTACATTAACATATTATTTTATCTTGATTACTCAGTTCTGAGCTGACTCCTTAAATTTTGCACCAAGTAAGTGCCTAACTCTTGTCCCATCTCTGCTTGAGTGGACAATTCCCTGAAGGGAATTTACCCCTTATTATAAAATTCTGCCAGGTGCTAGGAAAGGGTTGCAAAAAGAACATTAGACTTTGAATAAGGGGCCCAGGTTTGTGATCTCAGGCAAGTCGCCTCCATCTGAGCCCCAATGTTTCCATCTGCAAAATGGAGATAGAACACTGCAAATGTTAAACAAGACCCTATAAAATAACGCACCTGAAAGTGTTTTTAAAATGTAAAGCACTATATGGTTAAAGCAATATCATGGTGATGTGACTCCTATAATATTTTATTTGTGTTGTGTCAACAAAATACAAGAACACTCAATAAAAGCAGCAACAAAAATCACTCAATTTCATTTTTAAGGTAGTAAAGAGATTTGCACATCATTACACTATATAGAGCTTTTCTCACCTATGTTCTCACCTAAGCCCAGGCAACTCTTTTACCAAGAAGTTAGGTGCTAGAAAGAGAGGCAAGACATGTCCTTTGCAAAGTAAAATTACATGAGATGTAAGGTGATCAACTATCAATCTGCCTGTCATTCCCAAAACTGGGGAAGCCCCAAGCAAATGGGAAGACACATAAGACATGATGTAGGTGGTGGAAAGAGCCCTGGACTGAGAATCAGGTATCTAACATTCTCCTCTTAGCTGTGATACCCGCATGACCTTGAAAAAGTCAACCTCTGTTCCTTGGTTCCTTCATGTGCAAACTTGGGAGGTTGGACCTGAAATCTAGCTGAACAGCACATGTATTAAGCATGTACTATATTTTCAGATCTATGTGAATACCCCATTGACCTTAACTAATTGAATCTTCCCCAAAACACTATGATGCAAGTACTATTATTGTTTCCTATTGATAGATGAGGACCCAGAGGCCTAAAAGAAGCCAGGATTCACATCATACCATGTAAGGCAGTGTAACACAGCTGTGAGCAGCACAGCCTCTTGGGCAAGGTTTCAATTCCCAGCCTCACCAGGCACTAGCTTGGGCAAATACATTAACCTATGTTCCTCAGTGATATCGGGGCTTCTTATAAGATCATTGAAGAGAGTTTCAAATACTACGTGGCACAAGATAAAGGCTATGCATGTGTTTGTTAAATATATCAAAACAGGCACCTGTGATCTCAAACGCTACAGAGACTGCTGCCCATCTCAAAGTTCTCTTCCTGGTCTTGATAGTCTATGATTTTATGAACAACCACATCCCTTATCTGCTTCCCTCTGTACAAAGGTAAAAAACAGATACTACTAAATGCAGATCATTTTTGCAACAATGAAGGGCTAAATAACCGCCCTCATTCCTAAGCCACATTTTCAAAGAAAGCACTGCTGGTTCTCATAGAGTGTCTGTGTGATTGAGAATCTGTGAATTCACTCCTGGGCATCTTTAAAAAGAAGAGAAATCAGCACAACATTTGTGTGGTGTCTTGCCGTTAAATCTGCAGGCCTTTGCCAGTTTGTAAGTCATTTGGAACCCTCCACATCACTTACACTTGGAGTTTCTTTTTCATAATTATCTGAGAGAACAGAGAAATTTTTAGCTCTTCAACCATCATGAAAAAGTTATCATGTTTCATCTCTCATTGAATCATTTGAAGGTATTATTTTTGTTGCGTTTCTGATTATTGTTTACATGTAATGTCCAAGACAAAGGGTTTGCTTTTTTTCTGATACTCTAGCAGAAATTTTCCAGATATCTTGTGAAATTGGCTTTTGTGCTAATACATCTATACTTGCTAGTTCTTGTGTGTATTATACACTAATATGTCACAATTTATTTAATAAATATTTACTGGTTATATACTATGTGCTAGGCACATTTATTTAAT
This sequence comes from Tarsius wallacei, assembly GCA_963574415.1. NCBI lineage: Eukaryota > Metazoa > Chordata > Mammalia > Primates > Tarsiidae > Tarsius > Tarsius wallacei. Next base: position 8,138 of record CAUYQG010281131.1, on the reverse strand, counting down.
AACTTTCTTTGGAACACAGAAAGCAGTTTTCAGGATATGCATATTATGTCTCCTAATTTTTCCATTTAGAGAAAAGGCAGAATGTCATATAAACCCAATTTTACAGTAGACAGTTTACAAAGAACTCCAGGAAGCTGACACCAGGATCCATTAGAAAATGTCAAGTTGGCTAAGCCCCAGTCCATTAGTGTGATCATCTCATGAAGCTTCTTGTCAGCTTCAGAAGTGGGCACAAGGCTGACTTCTTCATTCTGCTCAGGAGAAGTTTCTATTTCAGGCTTTAATTGGCAAACTAACCTGAATTGTCGTGGTTTACCCAGTTCTGCGTGCACTTTGAAAGACTATTGCTGTTAGGTTTTCTTCCTTTGGTTGAGTGGGCCATGCTTTTCCACTGCTAGTATGAAAAACAGCAGCAAGTCCCCATAATTCCTCTAGCCCCTTTGCCCAGCCTAGTTTTAGCGATAGTAGCTGACAATGTAATACTCATTCAGCAGCTGATTATAATTAAAAATATCAGAATAATTAAAGTCCTCAGCTTGACAAGCAGAGCCATAACTTTGCCTTCAGACATTCCTCTCTAATTAGTTAATTAATCCTAATGCAAATTATAAGCAATAATTAGTCAGCCAAGCTTGACATAAAAGTCTGCTGACTTCCAGCTAAAAGGCTTTCTGGTTGCTGGTTTGTAGTTTCTAAAGGTGTCTTTTGTCCACTCATGGTTTCTGTATCCATCCTACTTTCTGCCAACACACAGATACTCAAAGCAATTTGAATTGGAGAAAACCACAGCTATAAAAACCTGTATCACCACAGGCATTTTTCAGTTTGACATAATAAATTGCATGCTCAGTATCTGTATTGACTATCAATATGGGGTATATCCTATTAAGAGGGAAAAAAAATAGAGTGAGAAGGGAGAGGGTAGGTGGGGACACTTTGACCCAAAGCACGGCCTGTGATATGTTCCACATTCATTTGTGCTGGATCACTGGGGTGCTTTTTAGCATGTGCCAAGAAATTGAGTCATAATGAAGCATGTCCGAAATTTGATATCTCTGTAATAGAAAAGCTAATATTTGATCCAGATTTTCAGTGAATTTAAACAGATCCGGAATCTGTTAAGTGAGATAATTTGAATTATCTTCTGATAAATCTAAGCTTGAATATTGTATTTTCTACATATCTCTGCTACTAATGAGCAAAATTCCCTCCTCTTAAAATTGAGAAAGGCACAGAAGCCTGATCTTACAGAATACTGGGTCAATAGTCTCCAGACACCTCAGACAGCACTTTACTGCCAGTCACCCTACATCTTGACTGTTCAGTGGCCAGAAGTGTCTATCCTATGGTCTAGAAATGAGTCCATAACATTTGATGTCAGAGTAAAAACAAAGTTAGAGCTCAATCAACATAAAAACATCTCTCTCAACTGCTATCAAATTGGCCATTGCTCTCAGGGAATATCTTAATATGTTGATGGTAAAATGACCTCAACTATTCTTTCCTTGTATCCAGGTCTCTTGAAATGTGACTTTGTAGATTTTTCCATTAAGAGGTTGAATTTGTAACACAGAAACAGAAAACCAAATACTAATGTTCTCCCTTATAAGTGGGAGCTAAACACTGGGCACACATAAGCACAAGGATGGAAACAACAGACACTGGGGACTACTAAAAGGGGAGGAAGTGAGGGGGCAAGAGTTGAAAACCCACCCATGCTCATCATTTGGTTGACAGGCTCACAAAGCCCAAATTTCACCATCACGCAATATAACCATGTAACAAACCAGCACATGTACCTCTTGAATTCAAATACATTTTTAAAAATAGGCTGAATTTGTCTCTCTGCTGTTTGAACTTGGGCTTGTCTCATGACTGACTTTGGCTGAAAGCATGAGGTAGAAGTGACGGGGTTCCAACTATAAGCCTAGGCCTCAAGATGCCTTGTGCTCTTGAAACCGTACCAGTACCATAAGTCAAGACTAGTCTGACAAAGGATAAAAAAGAGCATGTGGTAGAGACAAATCATCCCTTCTGGGGCAATATCAGACCTGTTGACTTATTAGCTGATTGCAGACAAATGAGAAAGCCTAGTAAAAATCAACCAAGTCAACCAAGATTCGGAAATCTACCCACTTATCTATAAATCTGTGAGCTAAATAAATTATTTTTGTTAAGTAAGTTTGGGGACATGCTACACACAATAGTTAACTGACATGAATATTAACAGGACAGTTTAGTCTAGTGCCTGCAACACTCATGGAGGATTTCTACCTCCTCATGTGTGTAAAATCTCCAGATGTTGCTTTATGTGTTTATAAATATTCAGTACTTCTCTTGCTTACCAGAAGAAAAGGAAATAGTATAAACTATTTCTCTGTCTTATTTATGCATTCTTTCCTATAACTTTTCTAGTTTCTTGCCCTCAGTCTAAAAACGTTGCTCAAGGTTCTCTTGGCCTAAACAGAACTCTTTCCTTAATACTCCCCTGGTGTGTCCCACCACACCCCCAACTCAACCATAATTTTCTTCTTTCCATAACTGGTAAGTTTTTAAAGGAAGTATCAATATTCATTCTTCTATTTCCTCCACTATCTTCTGCTTTCCAAGCCACTATATCCTGGCTCCTAACTCCACCATTCCATTACAACTGCTTTCAATAGGGTTATAAATAACTTCCTGATTGCCATATCTATTAATCACTCTCCTGTTCCATCTTTTTCTTTATGCAAATTTTTACTTAAGTATAAAGGTACATACAATGAAATTTCACAAAGTCAACATGTTTGTGGGTATTAGTTTTATTTTGCTGCTGTAACAAATCACCACACAATTGGTGGCTTAAGCAACAAAAATTTATTATCATGTGGTTCCGTAGGTCAGAAGACCAAAATGTCTTTTAAGACTGTTTAAGGTGTTTGCAGAGTTGCATTCTTTCTGGAGACTCTAGGAAAAGAATCTATTTCTTGCCTGATCTAGTGTCTAGAGGCTGCCTACTCATGACCCCTTCCTGCATCTTCAGTGTGCATCATCCCAACCTCTCCTTTCAGTGGTAAATCTCTCTGAGTCTGCACTACTTGCCTTCCTCTTATAAGAATGTGTAATGACATTGGGCAACCCCTTTGGGTCCCCTCCCACCATGGGAGTTTTTCTGTCCTCTCAATAAATTCTTTCACAAAAAAAAACAAGAAAGTGATGACATTGACCTATCCAGACAGTAAAGATTAATCTTCTCATCGCAAGGTGCTTAAACTAATCATATATGCAAATTCCTTTGGTCATGTTAGATAACATATTTACATGTTCCAGGGATTAGGACATGGATACCTTTGGGAGACCATTATTTTATCAAGCATATCCTGTAACCATTACTCAAATCACAAACATTACCATAACCTAATAGACCCCTTCATGTCTCCTTGAGGTCATGCCTGTCCTTAATGGGTAACCATTATCTTGATTTCTAATACCAAAGAATTAATGTGAATGTTTGAACTTTTATATAGATGAAGTCATGCAGTATGTATTCTTGTGTCTGGTTTCTTTTGGTCAACTTTATTTGTGACATTTATTCACAATGTTTATTTGTATTACAATATGGTTTCTGTCATATGAATATTCCATAACTTATTTGTCATTCTACTGTTGGTGAGCATTTGAATCATTTCCAGTTCTTGGCTATTCCAAATATTGTTGCTATTAATATCCAAACATATTTTTTTAATATCACACATAAAGACATTTCATTTTTACCTTTAGCAGATACGTTTTTCAAACATGTGTATATAAAAATTCTAGCTGTCCCCAACCTTTCTAACAGTTGGTATTGTCTGCCTTTTCATTGTTCCATTATTTTGATAACTCTATAGTATTTGGCACTTTAGGCTTTTGGAAAAACTCTCCTCCATTGGCTTTTAGAACATCACCCTCTCATAAGTCTTTTCAATGCTTCTGAATATTCTTTCTCAGTTTTTACTATTAGCGACTCCTCCCTTTTGTATCAACATCCACCCTTGATTTTCCCTTTCTTTCAGCCACTTCCCTTAAGTTATTTTTCAATGTTATTAACCAATTTCCACAGTAGGGTAATTCAAGGCCCTTCATAATTTTGATCTTAATTATTGCTCCAACAAATCTGGGACAAAGAATGGCGGCCCACTAATACTCTCTTTCTGATCTTTATCCTGAACAGACACTAAACTATTTCCAAGCCTCCTTATGATGAAATGAAGCATGTGACTGAGTCATAAACAGTAGAATATGAACAGAAGTAATGTCCCACATTTTCAAGCTTAATACCCGCCTCCTAAATCTCCCAAGCACCATTCTCTGTTTTCTTTCTCTTTTCTAGGAAATCTTACTAGCCATATTTTGAAGATGGTGGTGCCAACTGAAAGGGGTCTGGGTATCTGAATCATGTTTGGAGGAGAGATACCTGACATACAATGAATGTGATCAGAATGAGATTGAGGGCTTTGTGTTACAGTGGTTTGGGCCTACTATGAACAATCTAGAGATTGATAGCTTGAAGTAGGATGCTGCAATAATACATATCTCAAATATATAAAATATGTAGCACAGAAGTTTTACCAAATATTTTGTGAAAAAATATTTGGTAAAACTGTAACCTGAAAAACACAAGAAGGAGACCATATGTCTCCTGAGCTGGCAATGCTAAGGGAAGTGTTTGGCTTGGTGTTTAGTGTGTGTTGGCTGCATTTGGAAAGGTAGTTCAAGAAAGAGATAAACTCAGGAGACATGTGGCTGGTTAGCAAGCAGCAATGAAATGGAACAGAGGACAGAATTCAATATTTTAAAGCTTTAGAAACCTGATTTTTTTCTAGACACCAGGAGGTAGAAAAGTAAAATTTAAAAAGCTTTTGGCAGCCAAAAGCCCCTTAGTATTCCCTCCTTGAGCAAAGGGTTGGCCTTCCCATTTAAGGCCAGATATCTTTGAGGTAGATACCATTAAATGAAAAAAAAGAGATGCATGGAAGTAAAGAAGCAAATAAACAAAGCATATTTGAGGGCAATGTCTAGAAAAGAAAACTGAGTGTGATTTCTGTCACATGGAATTGATTGGAAATAAATAGATCAGAAGTCTAATAAGTTTATTTTTAAAAACGGCATTGTCAAATCCTTAACCTAGATTTTAAAAGCCTCTCACTGCCTGAGATTTAAAGCAAACGCTTTAGCCTATTGACTTTTTAAGGACAGAAAGATGTCTTCAAAATGGGCACAGTCCCAAGGAGGGAAGACTCAACACCACCCACTTAAAATGAATAATAAACAAGGCAAACTTCCCTAGAGGGTGGAACTATGGAGAAAAGAAGGATGTTCTCATCAAGGAACTTCTCCTACAGGGAGGAGAAACTTCCAGTACCTGTACGCAGAATTCCCAGTGCTGTTGTGTACTAATACTTATTGTGTTACTCCCTTTCCTAGGTAACTGCTTATAGTAGTTGCTACAATAAACTTCCCAGATCCTGATACAAGACTGAGAGATTTAATTCCTTAGCTGTTGGGAGGGCTGAATACAGCCTTCAGGCAGCACTTTTTGATAATGGTTTCAGCTAACAAGAGTTGCCTCACACCGGAGGCTTTTTAGAGGCACCAAATCCAATAACTGGTCAACCTAGGGTATAAAGGTCCAGACTCCTTGCCCTATTTTGGGAGCAATTCTAAAGAGCCATCCCAATATTATCACGGGATTGGCTGAGGACTGTGTTGAGACTGCTTCCGTCCCCTCTCTTCCCCAGGTGTGACTCTCAAGAGTATTTCCTTATGAACCTCCTGCATGGTAATCTCTGTCTCAGGGCCTGCTTTCTTGGGAGCAGAAAGCAGGGATGTGACAGATATTACATTCTAATTAACCTGCCCCTGCTTCTCTATTTTATATTAAGTGGAGGTGGGTTTGGGAAAATTTGCCTGTATTATTCCTAGATCACCATATCCTGACCAGATAGATGTCTGAGCATCACCTGGAGGTCCTGGGCATGAATATAGGCAGTGACTGATGGCACTTTACATTGGAGGAAGCAAATGGATACCTGCTAACAAGAAGGGAAGGATATGACAGAGAATGCCAGTATTCGCCTGCACCTATGCTTCCACTGAGTGGGTAATAAGGGCTTCAATAATGCTTACTTTAAAAGTTAACTTTACAGCTGGGCATGGTGGCTCATGCCTATAATCACGGCTGAGGTGAGAGGACTGTCTAAGCCCACGGGTTCAACACCAGCCTGGGCAACTTGGTGAGACCTCATTTCCACAATAAATCAGCAAAAAATTTGCTGGACATGATGGCACATGCCTGTAGTTCCAGCTACTTGGAAGGCTGAGGTGGAAAGATTGCCTGAGCCCAGCAGGTCAAGGCTGTGGTGACCGTGAGCTTGCTCCAGCCTGGGCAACAGAGTGAGACTCTGACACCAAAAAAAAAAACAAAAAAACCTTTCTTTTGTGACACCACCTATCACAGCTTCCTTAGTCTCTGCATGTCCTTTTTGTTGCTGGTGCAGAGGGAAGCAGAGGGGAAGAGAATGGGATGAGGAAAGGGAAGACCAGCCCTTTCCATTTCAAAGAGTGCATCTGACTATGAAAGTGATGGTCCTTTCTCCTCAAAATGGAAATTGTGCCACTTATATCCACATGGCAACAATGACCACCAAAGCTTATATTTGAAGTGAAAGATGTCAGCCCATTCAGTATCTTCATCTCCCAGTCACATGACGTTTGACAAGCATAAACTCAGCTTTAAAAAAAAAAGATAATAACCTCTTTTTAAAAGGTTCCTGCTTCCTGCTTTTCCCTCCAGCAGACATTTATTCTTATCACCCTCTTCATCCACTAGTATTTATTAAATGGCCACATTTGCATGGCACCGTACCTATGATTTTCCATTTCTCTCCAAGGAAGATTTCCTGGTTTAGAAGTTTTAATGGCTGCTCCTTTGAAAATGTCTTAAGAGGGTTTTGACTGTAATTCCTTTTCTCCTAGCTCTTATTTAATAGGTACCAATGCCTATCTTTTGCCTGGGGTATTGGGCTAGGGAGAGGAAGATTCATTAACCATGGTGAGTTATGGATTTCAATGCCCTGGCTACTTCATTTCTCATATCCAAGTAGATCATTCCCTCCCTAGTCCCCCTGAGCCCAAGGAGGCATACATTGTAAGTAGCCTTAATCTGCTTCATTAGAACACTTTTTTTAACTTTACAAAAATGACACCGCCAATATTACCATATTACTTCTGGTGATGTGCATGGCAGTATAATCATACACTCATACTAGCTGACAGTAATAGTAGTGCTTTTAGTTGTGATAGGAAGAGTAAGAAAACCATGATATTTTAAGCTTGGATACATAGAAATTAATCTCATTTTCTGATATAGAAACCTATATCCAGAGAGGGGAAGTACCTTGCGTCAGATTACATACTAGTGACTAGTGCATGACTCCAGTGAATCTGACTTATAACCTAATATGCCCTGCCATTGCACCCTTTGAGTATTAAAGTCGAGTGATACTGATGGAAAGAAAGGCTCTGTGATTTTGGAGTTAGAAACAGATAGCGGGGAAGCCCAAGATTATTATACAGTGTACTACAAAAGAGCAATGTGTGGTTAATACACACTCAATACATTTCATTTGGACAATTCTCTCTTTCTCTTCTCTGTTTCAGTGAATAGTCCTCCTTGTCCTTATGTCCTGGAATGCTAGCAGAAGATTTCCCCTTATGAGACCAGCTGTGTCTTCTGGGGAAAAAGTGTCTCACCCACCCTTACAATATTTTCTAGCGTTCAATGCCAATTAAACTCTTCCTAAAAGTAGGGTTGTACCTGCATCTGCTTAAAATGGTAGCTGCTTTGTCTTAGGGACTGTGACTTCTCAGATCTGCTGGCCATGTGGAAAACCATGAAATAGTTGAAGTTTATTTTTCATTCTCTTCTCTAGAGCACTGGTTTCCAACCAGGGTGATTTTGCTCCTCCACAGTAACCCCCACAAGGGAAATCTGGCAATGTCTGGAGACACATTCTGTTGCCCAAACTGAGGGAGTGCCGATCATACTCAGTGATCTATCACAGAAACAAAGAACAGAGTACCATATGTTCTCACTCATAAGCGGACCTTGAACAATT
>CAUYQG010281130.1:0-69422 GCA_963574415.1 Tarsius wallacei | reverse complement strand
TCGATTGTTCACATGCACACATAAACAGAAAATGACAAATAAAAGAAGAAAGAAACAGAAAAAGAAAAGAAAAATAAAAAAAAAATGGGGGGGTGCAGATCAAACCTTCATATACACAATCATGCACAAGGAAAAATATTTGAAAAATTGAAAAACTAACAAACCAGGAAAATTTTTTTAAAAAATTTAAAAAAGAAAGAAAAATAAAACATCCTGCCCTCTTGTGGCAGGCTTTGTAATTATTCCTTTGTCAGCTTTGCTATCTCCTGTGAACTTTTGTCTCTTTCACTTTCTCCCCAGTGTCTGGACCAGGGAAGGAGGAAGCGCAATGGGGGTGAGTGGGGCTGCAGTCCTCCCCTCCCACTCACATATGGTCAGGGGGATCCCCCCCAGTGGGTAGGTGAAGAATTGTCTCTTCCCCAGGTATGTACTCGCAGGAGGTGCCCCAGCCAGGCCTATCCTGGAATGGAGTTCTGTCAAGGCTGACTTCCAGGCTCCACCTGGGTTCATCCCTGTCAGTCGTGCCTCAGCTGTGTGGGTCTGATGTTCAGAGGATTGCTCTATAGGAGGGGTGTTGGGCCAGCCCCAGACACACCATTGATCTCTTTGGAGGTCTTCCTTGTCTTTTTCTGGCCACACCTTTTGTCCTGCAGCTGAATCAGGGTAGAGGGTGGGGCACTTGAGACTCAGCACTTGTCCTGCCCCTTCAAAGTTTATGCTTTCAGGACATTCCCTCTGGGTCACGATCAACCCCTGAGCAGTTGATCGCCCATCACAGAGATCGCACTTTCCTGCCCTGTTTTCAAGATGGTGGCGGGGTGCCTCTTTCATCTTTTCTGGTGGGACTCTGCCTCTGGGCTCCCTCTGCAGCCTTTGCTGCCAGTGTCCAACCAGGCGCTGCAGTGGTGAGGCAAAGCCTGGAGTCAGCAGTCTCTCCCACTGTAGTAGTGAGGCAGAGCCTGGAGCCGGTAGTCTCTCCCCTCTGCTTCTTTACAGGAAAACTTTTGTCAGTTTTTTAAAAAATGGCACTCAGCTTCTATTACCCAGAAAGTGCTCAGGACCAAGGAGGGCCCTGGACACTTGCTCACAAGACCCCACTTAGTCAATCTCTCCCAGCATCATCTTCCCAGGAAGGGTTTTATTAATTTTTTAAAAAATGGCCCTTGGCTTCTGCATCCCAGGAATCGCCAGGGTCCAAACCGAGCAGATGCGGCACCAGCAGCTGCACCAGGAGAGCCCTGGCTGCTTGCTCCTGAGCCCTCACTCAGTCACTCACATGCCCACTCACTCACCAACATGTACACAAAATTTTCCATACACTCACTCACTCACACCGGGACTTGTGTAATCTGACTGGCTTGGCTGCCATCTTCCTCTCTTCCTTGTCTTTTAATGGTTTGATTATAACATGTCTAGGTATAGCTTTCTTTAAGTTTATCTTACTTATGCTTAATTGAGCTTATTGACTGTGTAGATAACTATGATTTTAAAAAACTGAATTTGGAAAGTCTTTTTTTAAAAAATATTCTGTCTGCCATTTCTGTTTTCTCATTCTTGGACTCCCATTATGCACATGTTGGTGCAATTGGTGATGTCTAACAAGTCTGAGTCTCTGTTCGTTTTTCTTCATTCATTATTTCTGCTCTGTGAATTGAATAACCTTTATGACTTATTGGTTTACTGTTTATTCTGCCAGCTTCTATAGTGAATATTTTATTTCAGCCATTGTACTTTTAAATTAATTAATTAATTTAAATTAATTTAAATTAATTAATTAATTTAGTAGAGTCTCACTCTGAGTGCAGTGGCACACTCAACGGCTACTGCAGCCTCGATCTGCTGGGGCTTGTTAATCCTTCTGCCTCAGCCTTCCGTGTAGATGGAACTACAGGCATGCACCACTATGCTTGGCTAATTTTTAAATTTATTTTAGAGACGAGGTCTTGCCTTGTTGTTCAGGCTGGTTTCAAACCCCTGAGCTCAGGCAATCCTCTTGCCTCCGCCTTGCAAAGTGCTGGCATTACAGGTGTGAGTCCCCATGCCTAGCCTTTTATTGTATTTTTAATTCCAGAATTTCTATTTGCTTCTTTTGAATAATTTCTGTTTCTTTATTGACATTCCTTGTTTGATGATACATCATCCTCACATATTCTTTAATTCTTTAGAATGGTTTCTGTTAGTTCTTTGAACATATTTACAATAACTGATTATAAGTTTTTGCATAGAAAGTCCAAAGTATGAACTTCCTCTGAGACAGTTTCTATTGACTGCTTTTTTTTTTTTTTTTTGCGTGAATATGGGACATACATTTCAGTTTCTCTGTATGTCTTGTAGTTTTTTTTTTTTCTTAATTCAACATCTTAAACAATATAATGCAACAACTCTGGACATTAGATTTCACCCTTCAACAGGATTTGTTGTTGTTTCCTTAGTGACTTCCTTGCACGAATTTTGTAAAGTCTCTATTCTTTGTGTGTAGCCACTGATACCTCTGCTTGATTAGCTTATTGTTCAACTAACTATTGAACAGATATTTCCTGACATGATTTGCATTAATAACTCTTCCCAACTTTGTCAAGAGACTCTGTACATGAGTTGGGGGTGCATCTTTAATGCTCTTGCAGGCAGGTGACAATTACATGTGAGCCTTTATTTTATGATTTTGTATTGCTTCAAGTTCATCCAGATTGATTAAGACTTCCTCAGATTTTTATAGGCATATGCACATGGTCTTTAAATTCCCAGAAATATGTCAAAGCTTTACAAGCTCCCTGTGAAACAGCTTATTATCTCCAGCCTATCTTTTAAACTTTTATTTGGGCAGCTTCTTGTTTGCCCCCAATTGTTATTGCAACCTCAGGCAGCTGCAATATTAAACAACTGTCACTGATTGTTTCGGCCAGTGCCTTTGAGGAAAGGCTGTTTACCTGAATAGGCTCTGAGGTAGGAGAAATAAGGGTCAGGCCTACAAGTGGAGGTTTTCAGAGAATTGCCAGAGAACAAAGAGTAACAGTCCTCTGGGGATGGTAATTTTGGAGAGCTCTAAAATTATTCCTTCCACTCTAGTGACTGCTAGGCTGCTGGTTTTCATCGTATCATCATGGTGAAGCTATTGTTTTCAGGGCTATCAAATAACTGAGGAGAGGGGGGATCAAAACAGGGCAAGCTAAAATGTTACAAATCTCACTAGGCTTACCAAGATTCAGTCATTTTTCTTGACTAAAAACTCAAATTTTTGCAAAGTTTTAGTAAATTTTCAGAGTCCTCAGAGTAGATTTTTGGCTATATTTTTCACTGTTGTTGCTTTTATAGAGGAGTGAATTTTCAGAGGTTCTTAATACTGTCATTTTGCCCTTTCTGGTTTTATCTATTGGTTTTGTCCCATGTTTTTCCTAGGTTTGCTGTACTGCATATTTTTAATGGTGCCTTCTGCATCTCCATTTAAATTATAGATAACAGTGTTGCTCAAGACTGGACCGAAACCATCTGAGGCATATTCTTGAATCAACTCCTCTGGGTCCATGTCAATTATAGGGTGTCAGAGTTGAAGAATTCAATCAACTAGTATCACAACATTTTATATTTCATCATCTTGTTATAAAGTACATTATACAGCCACTGGTAAGTGTTCTGCTTATGTCGAAAAACAGTTTTCCAATGTTGTTATTCTTATTTTTTTCTCCTTATCCTGCTTTATTTTTATTCACATTTATCCCCATTAATATATGATATGACAAATCTATTCACTTTTTGCCAGTTCACTATTAGAATACATGCTTCTTAAAAGCCATAATTAAAAAAAATACTTTTAGAGTTGGGGGAGGAAGAGAGGATAATATTTATTTACATAAACTTTACTGTTACGTATACCCATGTTTTTACACAAAAAAGTAAAAAACATTTTGAATCAAGAGTATGACCAAAAGTTTAACATTAAAATGGTAGTCTCACTATTCTTGAACTCACACATTGTCTAAAATGAGCTATATGGGGGGACCCCCAAAACATGGAATTTGTTTATAAAAATTGTGTATTTATTCTCACATCTTTAAACTTCAGTCACCTTCAAGGATACCATGTTTGACGCAATACACCTATCAAGGTGCTTTTTCCACTGCTCAAAACAGGTTTTGGCTTTGGCTCGGTAGCTCAGCCTGTGCACTTTGGAAGGCTGAGGTGAGTGGATTGCCTGAACCTACGGGTTCGAGGCCAGCCCGGGCAACTTGGCGAACCCTCATCTCTACAATAAATGAAAAATTAGCCGGGCATGGTAGCGCATGCCTGTAGTTCCAGCCACTTGGAAGGCTGAGGTGAAAGGATCACTGGAACCCAACAGGTCGACGACGCTGGGTTGTCCGTGAGTGTGCCACTGCACTCCAGCCAGGGTGACACAGTGAGACTCCAACTCAGAACAACAACAACAACAACAGGTTTTGAACATGTCAATTTTGATGCCTTTTAGTGCTTCTGCTATTTTTTGATTTCACCTCTTCCATATCGGCATGTTTCCCATTGAGGATTTCTTTTGTCCAAGGAAACAAAAAAAAGTCGCTTGGGGTGAGATCAGGTGAATAGAGAGGGTGGGCACGAGAGTCATGCCATTTTTGGTCAAAAACTGCTGAACACTCAGGTGTGCTGGTATACCACCCATCATGAAATGGGTGAGTGTGTTGAAGGATCTCTCCCTGCCCCTCCCCCACCCAAAATTAACTGAAGCCGAACGCAGCCTCTCACAAGAACAGTAGCTAGTACACTGATACCAATGGATTCCTAGAACACTTACCTAGTGGCAGAAGCCTGTACTACAAGGTGCCCACCCTCCAAAAGATAATTTTGGTATTTTTTGGGGTCCCTCCTCGAATGTATCTTTAAAGTGAGGCAAAACAAGAAGTCTAATTAAGAAGTAAGGTCAAATGCCAGTTAACAAATCTGACATTTAACGGGCGATATTTTATTTCAAAAGTAATAAATAATATAGTCACATATTAATTGGTAGGAGTTACAATGATGGAAACCCTTAAAATTCTTATTAAAAAATTGAGATTATTTCACAATTAGGCTGTTTGCATATCTCATGATTAGGTTTTGATCTGTTAATCAAAATTAAAAATTTAATACACATTAATTCACCAACAATGATATAAATTCAAGGCTGAGAAAATGCACTATTCACAAAGAATTTCAATTAAACATTTTCAAGCAGCCCAGGGAGAAGAAATGTTATCAAAGAGAGAAATCTTAATTATATATAATAGAGCTGTGCATTGGTTTAAAGACTAACATACACCTAGATTCACTAAAACACTTGTGAAAAAAATTACACATTATGTTTTGTTCAAAACATATGAAACTTGTAATAAATCCTCTACTTTAGAGAAAAAAAGGGTGACCTCCTGAAAAAGATTCATAACACTTCATTAACAAAGAAAAAATGTTAAACTAAAAAGGTTCACCTATTTTGGTCTTCAGTTACAAATTAAAAACCACTAATAATTCATTTTATAACAACTCAGAAATATTATTGTTGAAAAAAAATCTTGTCAATAAAAAAATCACTTATTCAATGAGTATTTAATCATTTTATTCACAAAATATAAGTAGGACTTACGTCCAAAAGCCAGAAGTTTTTTGTTTTGCCAGATTCTGGAAGAGTCCCTGGCATTTAGTACCTGGCTCAAAAAATTATTTGTGAATGTAATAAATGAATTACCCAATCAACTTGATAACCTTTTTAGGAAAAAAATACTGTTAGTTTGATATACCTTTTTCTTAAAAAAAAAAATACATCTTGTTTCAGTGGAATCCTATGAGCTTTTCAAAAAGCAGGTAAATAATCTATTTGATACTCCAGTCCAGAATTTCCAGGAGAAAATATCATGTTTACTAGTCTGAAGTTTAACCCCCCCTTTAAAATTTGACCTTTTTTTGCCTCTAGATTTTGGCATCGCTCCCATTTCTCACAAATTCCCAAAGATATAGTTAACAGTGAATATAAAATAATATCAGAATGCTGCCTAGCGCTTTGGGGTAAAAAGTAGTAAATCTGAGCTCAAGGACCAAACTAATTTACAGCAATTAATTTTTTAAAATACCTTCAAGAAAGGGGGAATAGAAAAAGCATGAACTGTCCCAGGTATTTTAAAGAATTGATTGCTTTAAATTAGTTTGGCCCTTGAGCTAAGATTTACTGCTTTTTACCACAAAGTGCTAAACAGCATTCTGATACTATTTTATATTCACTGTTAACTATATCTCCAAGATGATCCTGTGTGGGGACTCTGTCATTGTGGTCCTGCAGAACCCACTCATCGCTGGCACGTAGGGGCCTCCTCCCACTGACAGCTCACTATCACACCCTACGAAGATCTGCTCTTTGTGAAGGGAATAATAAAGCCCTGTGTTTTTTTTCTAAAAAAAAGAAAGAAAGAAAGAAAGTAAAAAAAGAAAAGAAAAGAAAAAGCATGAACTAAATTGCAATGCCACATTTATATTGCTTAAAAATTATTTATAGTTTGAAAATCATTCTACCTAAAGAAGATTTAAATAAACCGAGGGTTGTGCAGTTCTGTTTTCCCTCTATTATCAGCTGATATCACACCATTTTTACAACAGCCTAGCGCTTTTTCATCCTTCTTTTTAGGCATAAGTTTAAAAGTCCCGTTTGTTACCAGTCACCTATTTTGTAAGTCTAACTTCACTGTGGGCTGTAGGCACTTAGAGGTTTCTGCCACTCTCCTGGACTTCATGATTTTTTTTTTTTTTTTTTTTTTGAGTTGGAGTCTCACTCTGTCGCCCAGACTGGAGTGCAGTGGCCCCTCCCGGCCACCGCAGCCTCGACCTGCTGGGCTCCGGTGATCCTTCCGCCTCAGCCTTCCAAGTAGCTGGAACTACAGGTGCGTGCTACCACGCCCGGCTGATTTTTTGATTTATTGTAGAGATGAGGTCTCGCTTGCCCAGGCGTGTCTCGAACCCGCGGGCTTAGGCAATCCACTCACCTCAGCCTCCCAAAGGCGCGGGATTACAGGCTGAGCCACCGAGCCTGACTTCATGATTTTTTTAAAAGATTGAAGTCTGTTGAAAAGCTCCCTGTACAGCCGTAGCCATATTGTCTTCTTCAGATGCTTCCCCTTCTCCATTGGAATTATATACAGTTCTACAGTTGATCTTTGCCAAAAAGCCGAAAAGCAATAAAATTATAT
Source organism: Tarsius wallacei (assembly GCA_963574415.1). Lineage (NCBI taxonomy): Eukaryota > Metazoa > Chordata > Mammalia > Primates > Tarsiidae > Tarsius > Tarsius wallacei. The sequence goes on along the minus strand of CAUYQG010281130.1, from coordinate 62,223 downwards.
ATAGTTCTTAGACTTGGAGTTTGGTTTGAGAATCTCTCATCCCTTCCAAGACATATTTCCCATTATAGTCTCTGGCCATAGGATTAAAATTACATTGTTCACATGATAGATCTATAAACACCCGGATTTCTCCATTATGCCTAAATTAACAAAAATACTAAGGTATTCCTGCTTAAAAAAAGAAAAAAGAAAAAAGAAACAAATAGCTTTCATATGGAGTTTATGTTGAAAGCATTAAAAAGAGAAATTAAAAAAAATAATTTAGTGAACACAGATAACATTCCAATCAAGTTTATTTAACAATTATATTAAACATATATTTCAAAGCAAACTATAACGATGAGTTGTGACCACCAACCCTGCTCAACATGGAACTGACCACAGATTTTGAGTTGAGGGTAAACTGTCACTGGCCCTCTCCACCCCCTCCACCCCCTGCTGTGCCTTTTTTAACTTACACTTTTGACATATACTTGAGAGGGTTAACTGGGAAGAGCTGAAATTGAAACTAAGCAGAGTGAAGTTTCAGCTGCCAGGAAAGCTATGTAGTCATGTGGACACAGCAGACCATTGCTACGTGCAGAAGCTTTGATTTCGGGCGATAGTAAGCAACACAGGAAATCAGAAGGCAAGGGAGAGATTTAACAAGGAATGATGGAGATGTCCCCGCAAGTGCAGGAAGCATAACAATGACTTTTAGGAGGACATGGACACTTTGACTTCCAGGCCTATATAACAAGATCCAAGCTCTCATGGAATTAGAGACAGAGCTAAAGCAAGTCAAGGCAAGGTACATACTAGGACAAATCAAATATGACAAATACATCATACGCCTTTAATATATAAAAGTTCACTATTAATCATAAGAAAACGAATAAGAAAAACATTAAAATCTCATCAGAAAGAAATGAATGAAGTCTGAGAAAAGGCAATCTAGACAAAGGCAATTAAAACAACTAAATACCACGTGGAAATGTCAATTTCATGAAAGACTGAATACAGAATTAAAATGGTAGCCTTGAGGAACATCTCGTCCTAATGAGACATGCTGTTTTCACTACTAAATTTGTGGCAATTTGTTATACAGCATAGCAAACTAACATAGCATAGGTTCTGAGCATTTATATAGAGAAAACCAGATCTAACTTTCATTAATTAATGTTTATGATCTAATAAGTAACCTCATTGAATTGAGAAACATACCAAGTCCTGTAAATTGATTTCTCGTGGTCACTGAACCTAGACTAGGTTCTGTGTGGCCATTTACTCCTCAGTCTCAGCTCTGTGGCCTATATTTAAAATTTTTATGCAAGGTATACTGAGAGTTCATTTAATTATTGACTATTTATTGGTGAAATAAAGCAGAGAAGCAGAGCAGGGGGGTAAAATGATCTTTCCCAGTGTGTAGCTAACTCAATATAATCTTTTAGAATTCAGTCACCTGCTATTGACTCTGGTTATGAGGCAGAACTAATGACACTGGAGCCTTTGTATTTCCGAAGCATCCAGTACAGAGGAAGGAGAATCATAGACCTAACAGAATATGGGAGCATGATGGGGCCTTTGAGATCAACAAATATTCTATTGCCTATGTTTTTCAAATGAAGGACCAAAGCCTACAGTAGTTCTTGGAATTTGAACAAACTTCTTTGGTGACTCCATTTGTATTTTTCTTTTAAACTACCTAGTATGTCTCATCTTCTTGGAATACTAAAGAAAGAAAGAGGTCAAATAGGACTTTTCCTCAAGTAGTGTCACATATGGAATGGCATAAGAAAATGATCATGAAAAAGGTGGCAAGCACAGAATAAAACAGTTTCTGTAGATTTTCTGGAAAAGGAACATGGAACAGGTATCAGAAGTGGGAGCAATCAAGATAATCTTATTGCATATATGTAGATTGTGAAAGGATAGGTGTATGTAGATTTGAAAGGGGACTATTTCAGAGGGGATAACAGAATGAACAAGGCACTAACAACTATTCTGGTTATCAGTGAATCAGCAAATACTCATCGAACATTTACTATGTGCCTGGAGCCACTTATGAGAGATACAATGGTGAGTCTGCAAAAGCTGTTCTCATGGAATTTATAGCCTAGTGGGAATAGGCAAACAATAAATGTGTAAAAAAACAAGTAAGATAGTCTTAGGTGTTAATGCTCTGAAAAAACGAAAATATAAGTAGTTTAATAGCAAGTGAGGAATGAGTTTCAGTGATGGCCTCTTTCATAAGACAACATTTGAGTTGAGCTCTGAGTGATACACAGAAGACAGTCATGCACAAAAACATACACCAAGGAGGGGACCCTATTAAGCAAATTAAACACACACACACACCATGGAAAACTATTCAGTCACAAAAAAAAAGGAATAAAATAATGTTTTTTGCAGCAACTTGGATAGAATTGGAGAGCATCATTCTAAGTGAAGTAGTGCAGGAACATAAAATCAAGCACCAAATATTCTCACTTATATGTAGGAGCTAAATTAAGGAACTGGAAAGACATATGAAATGGTATAATGGGCACTGAAGACTCAGAAGGGTGGAGATGGGAAGAGGGGTAGGAATGAAAACTCACCCATCTGGTACTGTGTGCACAGGTGGGGGTGGAGGGTACAGTTAAAGCCCAGACTTCTTTGCCACTACACAATGCATGCATGTAACCAAAAATCATTTGTACCCCCAAAAGCTATTAAAATTTTTAAATAATTGTTGAATAATAATAATAAAAGAAGACAGTCATGCAAAATTCCAGGGAAGGATGTTCTAAGCAGAAGGAATTACAAGTGCAAATTCACTGAATTTAGCATGTTGTGGAGACAAAAAGGTCAGTGAGGCTGAACCATAGTGAATGAGTCAGAATGAAGGAAGATGAAATCAGGGGGCCAAGTCATGTGGGGTCCTGTATGCCAAGATATTCTCCTCATTTTTTGACTTGATTGGGTAGAGGGAGTGAGACTGAGTCAGTGAGGATGTAGGATTTCAGATACAAAAGGCTAGAAAAGATTCTTGAACAGGGTACTACATGGGGGCAATGTGGTGTCTGGGAGAGAAAATTCCAGCCCATTATGTGTAGAAACAAGAACAAAGAAAGGCTGGAAAAGAGATGGGAATATTAAACAGGGATCTACGGAGAAATAGAACCAATAGGATATGTATATATCACAACTAAATATATATACATTTGAATATGTATATTTGACTTTAGCAATTATGGAGGCTGAGAAGTTCCACCATCTTTTGGCTGCAAGCTGGAGACTTAGAAGAGCTTGTGGTGTAGTTCTAGCTTGAAATCAAAGGCCTGAGAATCAGGAGAACTGGTAGCGTAAATTCCAGTCCCAGTACAGGAGACCAATACCCCAGCTTGAAGAGTTAGGTAGAGAGAGTAGATTCTCCCTCATTCAGCCTTTTGTTCTATTCAGGCTTCTAATAGAATGAGGCCCACCTTCACTGGGAAGGGAAATCTGTTTTACTCAATCTACCAATTCAAACGTTAATCTCATTCAGAAACAACTACCCCCCCCAGAATAATGTTTGATTAAATATCTGGGCATTCCACTAAAAAAAAAAAAGCTAACACATAAACTTAAGCATCACGAGCAAGAAGCCTATTGGCCATAAATGCAGGTTCAAATATTGTGGGTACCACTTACTAACCGTGTCCTTAGGCAAGTTACTTAACCACTCTAAGCCTCTCTTTCCCTAGTAAAATGGAAATAATAATGATAGTTCTTTCCTGGGCTTGTTTTTAAAATCAAATGAGATAATGACTATAATGTCTAGCACAATGCTTTGTAATGAAATAATGTTTAGCACAGTGCTTTGTCCTAGTACTCACCATTTCTATCTATCTGAGTGTGAAGTAAGGAGACTCTTCATGCCTGGATAGGGAGATTAGCAGTAAACTTGGAAAATTCCAAAAGAAATTTCAGAAAAGATTTTATGTGACTTTGATGACTAAAATTGTATTTATTATAGGAAGGGAAAAGAACAAAGGAAATTCTTTTATCATCCAGCAAACTGGTATAACAGACCATACTTTGTCTGCATTGAGCCTCTCTGCTGCCAAAAATATTTTCTTCAGAGGTCTGAATAGAAGTCTCCTAAAGTCCACTCACAGGTTTCTTGAGCACCTCAGATGTCATGCTTCCTGTGGAAATCTCCATTGCACATGGCTGCTGCAAGAAGGGTCGGGTGGGGAGAGGCGGGTGAGTATTAGAGAGAGGGAGATCAAACATTTGAAGTTGAGAGGCATTCTGAGTCAGAGGGTCATAGAGCTCGAGTCAGAGCTTTGCTGGCAACCAAAATAGACTCCACTCTCCAGTTGCAATGGAAAAAGGTGACCAGGATGTTATGATGAAGGGCAAGGGGGAATGGTAAAATGGTTTAGATTAATGCCTGCCTGGACCTGTTTTCCAAACCGTACCTAGTTGGCTGAATATTTTAAATATTCAGGATGATTTAGTAATGTAAAGACAACTGAAGATAAACTAAGGGATTTCTTTTCATTTGCAGATGTGAATTGGACAGTTTTATGCTACTCATCAAATTTTGATTATGACAGCTTGCTACCAAAGATTGGAGGCAAGGAAATCTGCACATTTAATACTGGAGAAAGAAAGAAGTTTCAGAGTAGTTTGGAGGGCTCATGGACTTTGGATTTTCTCCTGACAAGATCATGGTGAAAACAAGAGGTACTTGAAGAGTACTTGAGTGTTTACTAATTAGAGTGCTGAGTATGTGAGACTATAAACATCTATTGTGTAACAGAATTGGGCAGTCTAGCCAGAAATCAGAGAAATGAAAATTGAAATAATAATGAGAGGTCAATTTATATCCTTCAGATTAGCAAAAATTAAAAGAACGAATAACATCTGACAGGGATGTAAGAAAGAAGAGTAATGCCATCATTGCCGGTGGATATGTGATTTGTTATAGTCTTTTTGGAAAGCAATCTGATAAGACCTACTTAAGTTATATATCCTTTGGGCCAGCAACTCTACTTTTGAGAATCTGTTTTATAGAAAGAGTCACCATATAAGGACTAACACATGAGGGTCTTACCGCTGAATTGAACATAGTGGAAAAAAAAACTGGAAACCCAGTAAGTGTCCATCAATACGAGAAATAAACATTATTAGATATTCACACTATGAAATGTCATGTAAATAAAAACAATAAGCAATGAAAGAAAAATATAGACAAAAGCCCATAATTATCAACAGGAACAACAAAGCCCTGGTAATAAATAATAGAATAATAATAGTGAAGTTTGCAAAAGGAAGGCCATTAGCTTCAACAGAGCCTGAATGTGAGATGTTGACATCAACACTTCCTCTCTCTCAGTTCATCTTGGTTTCTTGTCTATATAGGCTTTCTCTTCTTAGTGAGAAGCAGGCCATCTAAGCTATTTCCCTCAGAGCCAGCAATTCCAAAGAATGGGGAGATTTCTCTCTCTTATTATCTTCATCAGTCTCAGAAAGGGTGTCTGATTGGCCCCATCCCAGTCCCATGATAGCATGTCTCATGTCTGCTTCTGAAGCATACTTGTCCCGTGGGGGGGGGGGGTCCCATGATTTGCCAACAGCTGCTCTTGGGGTGAAGGTGAACAGTTCTCAAAAGGAAAAGGTGGTAGGCAGATTGAAAAATTAACAGGTGCACTCTACAATTTCCATCCAATATTTTCTCTGTGAATATATATGTATAAATGTTGTTCAGACAATCTTGCCAATGAAGATATTTTAATATTTAAAGCATTTTCCTATGTTATTGAAAACTTTTCATAAGCTTCCATTTTTATTGATACTGGTTGCAAAGAGAGAATACTCTACCTTTTGCCTTCCAAATTTCTGTTTACATTGATATTGCTATACCAAGCCAGACATCTTGGCTAAGGAGAAGATTCACGAATGCTGAAGCAGGCTTTTCTGCTAAAAATAGAGCCCCATTCGGTGGTAAGAACTAAGGAAACTGTCAAACAACAAGTAAAAGGAATGGAGAGAGCATTGTACCCCCGTCTCTGTTTCTGCATTTCTACATTGATTTAGTTCCTTATATGATAAGGGAAATAGACAAGAGGGTTTGTGGGTGCCAGTAGATGGGAGAAATTAATCAACCCAGATACATAAAATGAATCCACCCAGATATGAATCAACCTGGATATGAAAGCAGTGAGCCAATTCATTATTTCAACCATTAACTAGTCCACAAATATTTCTTGTCTACAAATATTTCCTAATATTTATCTAGCCCTTTATTAGATACGCAAACATAGCCCCCGTCCTTATAGAGTTTAGTGTTGTTGCAGACAGAGGACAGACAATAAGGAAAAAATTACGGATGGGATAAGGATTAATTCAAAGAGATACTTAGAATTACAGGAGGGAGTGAAGAAGAGGCTGATCTAATTTAGCCGGGGAATCAAGGGGGGCTTCCTTGAGGAAGTATCACTTAAACAGACAGCTGAAAGAGAGATGAGAGCTGGCTAGGCAAAAGAGAGTGGGAAGGAAGGCTGATCCAGAGTCAAGAAATGGTACCTGCAAAGGCCACCCAGCAGGAGAGGGCATAGTGTGATCACAGGATCTAGAGAAGACCAACCCAGCTCTCATACAAAGAGTGAAGACAATAGAACCAGATGGGGCTGGATGAGTGGATGGAACCTGAATCATGGAGGATACTATAGGTGACATAAAGGATTAGGGACTATAGGCTAAGGGTGGGAGGAAGCCACCGTAGGATTTTGGACAGAGAAATGATATGATTATAAGTGAGTTGTTAATAGATCACTGAATTTGTAGAATGAAAAAATTGGAAGGAGGCAAGATTGGCTGCAGGGAGGGAGACCATTGTTAGGAGGTCTCCCTCCCTGCTGTAATAGCCATGCCAGAGGCTGGGACTGAGGTGGTGGCTGCAGGATCAAGGGAAGTGAAAGAATGTTTGAAACACTTGGGAGTTGGCAGACTCATTAGATGTGGAGGGCAAGAGAAAAGGGGTCCAAGATGACTATCAGGTTTTGCCTTGAAGAAAAAAGGTGAAGCTGTGTACCTTTACAGTTTGAAGAGGTAAATAACAAGTTTAGTTTGGAACATGTAGAGTTTGAGGGGCAAACAAAACACACAAGTAGAGTTCTTGAGTAGGTGGCTAGATATTCATGGACAAGTCAGGCAATCATTCTCTTAGATTCGTAATGTCACACTGACTTTTGATGAGAGTTTGGGCCCGAATTACATGGATCATTATCCCCCATTCGCTCTATTCTATGTGTGAAGCATACCTGTGTTTGCTAGCTTCATTTTTGTGTGTCTCTTGCTCACATGGTTTTCCAGTAAGAATGAGTTCTCATTGGAAATTTTAGTATTCTTGAAATGAAATCTTCTTTCTTTTGTGAATTCTGAAAACATGATAAACAAACAACAAAGTAAGACCTCTTAAGGGATAGAAGAGAAGGAATTAGTGTCCTAAAATGACAGTGGGTTTTGTGATAGTTTTCTTCTCCAACTAAGAAGTTTCACACTTCCAAAGTGATGTGATTTCTCATTTTGCTGGTAGAGCTCTATGAAAGCCAATCACTAAATAAGAAATAAGGTAAACTCCTGAAGATTAAATGTATCCCGACTCTGTTTTATTCTATACAAAGTAAGAATACTGTAGTACAATTATGTCCCAACCCTGTCTTTTTCAGCAGGTCATCCTAAATCACCAAATTGTGCTTTTGTAAATATTTTTGTTTCGAGCCTAACAGCTTATTTATGAATGCCTAATTACAAACAAACACAATAGTTAGCCCTGAGTTCACAAATATAAATTCAAACACAATGATCACTGAAGAATTGTGCACATTTTGTTAGCATCCTCCAGTGAAGGATGCAGCCATACAAGAAAATAAGCCATGAAGTTGTGTGTTAAATTATCGTGAGGTGCTCTATCTACAAATATGTGATGGAATATGACTATGTACATATTCTAACAAATATGTTCTCAAACAGGGACTATTTAAAGACAAAGTCACCCAATATGCTGTCGACCCTATATCTCCTAAACATGTCAAATCCTTTCCCTCATCTCCATCCACATCCACTACCCTGCTGTAGTTTAGGCCATCTATCTTGATCTTACTTGGGAACGAAGTTTCTGTAACCAGGCTGAGTTGAGTGGGCACTGGTTAGCAGGAGAATCCTAGTCCTACTGAAGCATGTTGTGACAATGGGCCTGTCTTTCTACTTCTTTGTTACCCTGATTCTCTTTCAAGACCCATGGAAGCTAGTATTATGAGCACTTATTATTATTTAAATTTTATTTTAGATTTAAGGGGTACATGTGCAGGTTAAATGGATATATTGCATGATGGTGAGATTTGGGCTTCTATGGAGCCTATCATCCAGTGTAAGCATGGCACCCAGTGGTGATTTTTCAAGTCTTGAACTTGCCCTTCCTTCCACTTTGGAGTCCCCAGTATCTGTTGTTTCCATACTCATGCCTATGTGTACTCAATGTTTAGCTCCTACTTATAAGTGAGAACACACAGTATTCCTTTGTTTGTTTGTTTCTCTATGTGAATTGCTTAGAATAATGTTATAGGCATTTTTAAATACCTAAGACTCAGACATAAGCACCACAAGCCATGAAATATGCTTGTTTATAACTATATGCTTAAAAAGAAAGACTGTCTACTGTGTAGTTCAATAGGGCATTGAATCCTGCAAAACTACCTGGTGCTGAGGGGGAAATGGATGGTAAAGTTCTGGGATTTGAGGTGCCCGTCTTTGCTCCTCTCTTACCATTTAGAGTACTTGTGGACAGGAAAGACAAAGCATGGGAAATGCCATCCTTCAATCTCCCACCTTAGTGCACTGCACGGAGCCCAGGCCCCATGGCTCCCACACTGCTCTCTGTGTGCCCACAAAGGCATGTCTTCTTGGTATTATCTCATGTTCAAAACCTCCTTCAGTCTTCTCCCAGTCAAAACAGCTCCTTACCCTCAGGTATTTGTGCAGTGAAAATGGTCAGATACACTAAGTTATAGAAGAGGGCTTCATCTCCAAAGAAGAATCCTCCTCCAGGAGTAAAATTTCAAATACCCTGAAAGGAATGGAAGAGAAAGACTCTACTAAAACTTCTAGTCACAAACCCTAATCCTAACCCTAACCCTAACCCTGACTGTTTCTCCTGAATAAATTGGCAGAGTGGCATAGTACTGGTTGATGAGCCAGAAAACCTAGTCTCTGTTTCCTCTAATACCATTTCCTATGTCACCCTGGGCAAGCCACTTAACCTTTCTGAGGATCAACTTCCTAAACTCAAGTCAAGATAATAATCCCTTGTTTGCATCCTTACAATTGGTTATTTTGAAGACTAAGTGAGATAATAAATATGAACCGGCCTTGAGATCTGTAAAATGCACACAGCATTATTCCTGAACAATGACCGCTTCCCTCACCCAGTCTGGTGATTTTAAACACATAATACAAGATCTTTCCATATTGTCGCAATATGGAAGGAAACAGCTGCTGGCCAAAGCCAATTTTAGAAGCCTGCATTTTTGCAAAAGGAAGAGTCAACTTCCATTACAACAATGTTGCTGGCACAGGTTGATCACTGCTAGAAAACAATGTAGAGATGGTCCAGCAGGTGTCAGCAGAGAACCAACTTTTGGTACTAGGTGGGCTCATCTAGAGGGGGAGGAGATGCCAGGGCCTGGGGGGCTGGCAAAGGGCCAGAAGGATTTTTGTCATAAAATTCAGGGCTGTCTCAATTCTGGTGGGGTTCTGGTGGGCATATTGAGATGGAGACAACCCTTTGACTCTATCTACAGTATCCCTCTCATTGGCTTCAAGATCCTTCCTCCTATATGAGTGAGAACATGTGATACTCAGAATATTAAAAAAAAAAAAAAAAAAAAGATCCTTCCTCCAAGAAGGTCTCTTCCCATCCCTGCTTTCAGTCTGGGCCTGACTCCTTATTTTGTCCTCAGAACCTGTGGTCTAACTTGGGAAGCCTGTTAGGGACGAAAGGTTTATTTGTTTGTTGAAGCACATATTGCTTTGGGTATGACTTTTATCTCTCCCTCTTAACACAAGAGTTGCTTTGAATATATGACTTTTATCTACTCGTCCTTCTCTTACCTTAACAACCAGCTATTCGTATTCAATAATTCAGGCAACAAATCCAGTTTCTACAAGATAAATGGCTAATATGTTAAAAGTGAGAGAGTACTGTTTGTAGCTAACAAATAGAAGTCTGTGAAATGAAGTGTTCAAACTCTTTTTTTTTTTTTTTTTTGAGTTGGCGTCTCACTCCATCTCCCAGACTGGAGTGCAGTGGCCGCTTCCGGCCACCGCAGCCTCAACCTGCTGGGCTCCGGCGATCTTTCCGCCCCAGCCTTCCAAGTAGCTGGAACTACAGGCATGCGCTACCACACCCAGCTAATTTTTTTATTTATTGTAGAGATGAGGTTTCATCTGCCCAGGCGGGTCTCGAACCAGCGGGCTCAGGCAATCCACTCACCTCAGCCTCCCAAGGCGCGGGATTACAGGCTGAGCCACCGAGCCCGGCTTGTGTTCAAACTCTTATATGCTACAGATGACCTCTCATATTTGACTCATATGATTTCATTGCAAATATATGCAGGTCTATTTTATAATGTACCATGTTGAAATGGGTTCTGTCATAGGTTTCATGAGGTTTGGGGTCTTTCTTAGCTGGATGAGAAGTTGACTTAGAGAGACAGAGAATCAGCTCTCTGTAGCAGGAACACATTTCAAACTGCCTGCCCTGTTCCTTACCTATACACCAATATCTAAGATTCCCTGTGTGTGTGTGTGTGTGTGTGTGTGTGTGTGTGTATGTATGTGTGTGTGTGTGTGTGAGAGAGAGAGATAGAGAGAGAGAGAGAGAGAGATAAAGAGAGATAGAGAGAGAGGTGGTGGCTGGGCACGGTGGCTCAAGCCTATAATCCCAGCACTTTGGGAGGCTGAGGTGAGAGAAGTGCCTAAGCTCAGGGATTCAAGACCATCCTGGGCAACTTGATGAGACCTCGTGTTTACAATTAAAAAAAAAATAAATCAGGCGTGGTAGTGTGTGCCTGTAGTTCCAGCTACTTGGAAGACTGAGGTGGAAGGATCTCCTGAACCCAGCAGGTTGAGGCGGCGGTGGTTGTGAGTGTGATACATAAAAATGGTATACCGTAGTAATGAGGGAAGGGAAATATGAAAATATGTGAGAAAATCTGTGAGAGGAAAGGGCAAATGAGATCAGACCCAAAGGGCTGTCTGAGGCTCTGGAGTAATACCTGTGGCTAAAGTTCAAGGGCAGTGCCATGGCCACATAGAGGGCTGGCCACCTGCAAGTCTGCCACATCTGGGAAACAGAGAAAGGAAAAACAATAAATCAAACGACTATGGATGCTTGTGATCCTGTTGAATAATTTGCCTTTCCCACCCCATAGCAAAGCCCAACTCTCCTCAAACACTCAGTAACTATATTTAGCTCTGGAATAACTCTAAGGTCTCCAGGAAGAGAGACCTGTGTCCTACCTAGAATAGTGTTTGTGGGGGAAGGGTATGTTTTAGGGGTCCTTAGAGTCCTAAACTCTAGTATCTAGCACCCACAAAGATCAGAAATCTCACATTCACTACTAAATGTGAGTGCTGGGTCCAGCAATCTAGAAATCTCCAGCTGGCAGAAGGACAGGCACATTATATACAGAGTCCTAGGCTGCTGCAAATCTCTCAGATTCTCAAATAGCTGTATAAGCTGTGTTTCCTTCTCTTTCTGATTGTGAATACTTAATCATTTTCGTCTATTTTCTTCAAACCACTAGGTAGCATGTTTGAAAGAATATTTAAAATTAAGGAAGGAGGGGTCCTAAGTCCACAGATCAACTGCTTTGCACATTATTTTGCCTAGAGTCTACTAGAAAAAACAAAAGCAGATAGCAAATATGGCCAGCTCAAGCCCTTGCAGAGTCATATTCCTGTAATAAGCAAGGCCCAGCATTCACTATCATTGACCTTTTAAGCTCAAGCAATGTGGATCTGTGCCCTCGGGTTTAGAATAAAAATTTGCACTGATTATTTAAGTACAGAGGCCCCTGAAACAGGGAGAAACAAAGAATGATGAGGCCCATCTTTTGCCTCTGTTATTGCATAAGCCCCTCGTTCAGGTTCCTTTTAAAATCCTAAATCCTCATAACATGTATTATCAAGTTATAAAATGGAACCTTTCTGAGTTTGCCCATTCCCAGTATGGGGAAATAGTCTTTGACTGTATCCAATCAGGAAAAGTGAAGAAGAGAATTGAAAGCATTAAAGACAGCAGTCAGAATGATCAGAAACCCTAGCCAATGCAGCATCTTTTGAAAGAAAGAAAGAAAGAAAGAAAGAAAGAAAGAAAAATGTGGCCACAGTTAGGGTCTTAAGCTGTGTAGAACAAGATCAAGTTAATTCTGTTTTTAGTCAGGCCGTTTTCTTTCCTGCGAGGGCCTCAGCCCTCGTGGCTACCAGGCCCCGCGGAGCCCTCTCCTCTGTCCTCAGAGCCTCCCTGCCCATCTCAATAGCTCTGGGCCAGTTCATTTCGCCACAGCCTGGAGCTGCTCGGAAAGCAAAGATTAAAGGGGAAAGTCGCAGCTGTATATTTATATTTTCATTGCTAGAAGGGAATTGATTTCCGTGCATTTATTTTGGTAGTTGTAATACACAAGGGCGGATTTGCGTCACCCGCGCAACTTGCCGGTGGAGATAAAGTTGCACAAATATTGAAAGGGGAAGTGCTAGGAGTCATTATAGAGTTTTTCTCCGGAAGAAATAAGGATTTCTGCAGTATCCTAAAATACTAAGGCTGCTTCTATTTTGAGACCAATCTCGCAGGCACATCCGCTCATTTAGTCCGAGTTTGAGCCCATCAAAAAACAGGAGATGACCTGAACTCCAGCGAGCCCAGGGTTTCCTGCTGCTTTCTTGGTTCTGAGGGGTGGGGAGTAAGGAGGAGGAGAGTCTGCAAGCTCAGAACTGCGCTAGGGGCCCGCAGAAGAGAGGCCTGGGCCTGGAGGAAAGGGTGTAAGGGGAGGCGGAGGTGGCTCCAAAGGCTTCCTTTTTGCGTTAGTCAGCGGGAGCTGAGAGCAGGCCCTGGATAGCGCTGCTGCGTTGCAAGGAATCCTAGGGCCTGGGAGAGCCGAAGGGCGCGCCGGCGAAATTGCAACTTGCAATCCAGCCTCGGTCCTTGCGGAGAAAGACAGGCTTGCGGCCGCGGCGAGGAGTCGGCGGGAAATCCGCCCTCTGGGCCTCGTTTCATGGAGTCTGCCAAGTGCTCGGGCCCGAAGCCCGACAGATGCGGGTCGTGGGCGCCTCAGAGAAATCGGAGGGCCCGCGTTCTCTCGAGTCTGCATCCCGTGCCCACTCCAAAGAGCCGCAAACTTTGAAACCAGAGAAAGTGGGTGGGGGAGACATCTTTTCTGGGGAGGGAGTGAAAGCGCCCTTGCCACCTGGGGTGAGGCATAAATGCACCTCTTCTTTTGGAACATGTTTTGAGCTTAGGCCAAGGTCTGAATGTTTGCAGTCAAATTGGAATCACAATCGAACTAGATAGAAGTGGCTCTAGGAAAAAGAGAAGGCTCATGGCCACCACTACACACACACACACACACACACACACACATACACACACACGCGCGCGCGCGCGCGCTGGTGTATTTCCCTGGAGGCTGTGAAATTACGGAGAGGCCGCCCTCCCACCGGGGTCTCTCCAGAACCCTCAGTCAACGCCTCAAGAGGCCTTGCTCACTCCTATGCCTCCAACTTGACTTAGAAGGACTGGTCTTCCTGCCTGTGCTGCCCCAGGAGTCCCTGTCCACAGCCAGGCACACCTCCATCCCTGCTTCAGGGACAGGTCAAGAAAACCGTTTAGTAAAAGTGAGAGAGGGAGGGAGAGATCTCCGTGCTGGCTGATCAGCAATGATTGATTCCTTTCCAGGAGAAAGTCAAAAGCTTCAAATGATAGCATCTGTAACAAAGGGGTAGAAACCACTAAAAACCAGTTTAATGAGCCCCAATCCTGAACCCGAGACAGGTACTGTAAGTTCTATTGTCTTTCTTGGCTTATTTGGTAAGATGTCTTAGCACTAAGGGAAATAAAAAATACCACGGAAGCTCTGTTAGGAGATGCTTATTAGGACAATCGAAAACAAAAGATTTCGTGGTTTCATTATTGTTATTATTTTATTTTCTTCCTGAAAATGTGCAAGAACAGCTCATCTGGGTGGCCTGTGGTTGGTTTGGGGGTGGGGTGGGGAAATCCATTCTGACTATAATTTAAAAGAGAACGAATTCCTAAAATAGAGATGTTGATGTTGCAGAAAACCCCCACTATGCCCACCCTGCGTTCTAAAGACCCAAGGCTCGAATGGGAGACGATGGCTATCTCTACAGCTCCTCCTGCGACCAGGCCCAAGAGGTTCCCGAGGAAACTGTCACTGAATTGAAAGTAGTATTGAACCCCACGGAAATCTGCTCTTGTGGGCACTTGCCAAACAACGGACCCCACGTGATCGGGGATATGGCGGAGGAGGGAGGCTGACATTTCCTACCAGGTACAGCAGAGGAGGGGACGCGCGTGCTGCTCTCCTGGGTTTGGGGGGGGGGGGGGGTGGCCTGTTTTGTGGTCTCCGAGGCTCCTGGGAAAGGTTTGGCTGTGTCTAAAGGAGACGTTAGGAGCCATTCATCTTATTTTGTTTGAAAAGTCACTCGTTCAAGTTGTCACTGTGTGACAGCTCAGAATAAAACTAATTTGCGGCCGCCCCTCCTCTTCGCTTCCCTAAGGATCTCCTCGGAGGCAGCGAGGCGGACGTGGTGCCGAGTTGTGCCGGGACTCAGGGCCGCAGCAACCGGGCAGGGGTTCAGGAAAGATGGGGACTTTTGCCGAGGACATGGACTCTTGGGATAAAAGCAGGATTGGATAAAGCGGAGGGAACCTAAGGGGCCACAGGCGCTCTCCGCTCTCCACCGGGAAGTGGGTTTTGCGCCGCCCTAAGGCGCCCCACAGCCATCCCTCCCCCAATCCTCCCGCTCGCCCGGGGTGGCAAGCCCTCCAGGAAGGCTCCCGCAACCAACTCTCCTTGCCCAGCGGCGGCTCGGAGCTTCCTAAGTTAGGCGAGAGTCAGAGCACTCCGGAGCGGCCGCTTGGCCCCTACACAGCGGAGAAAGACTCGCGGCGCCGCGCCCAGCCAAGCCCACGCGGCCGGAGCAAACACTTTGGCGTGGCCGGGGCGTGGCCCGGCCCTGGCCACGCCCCCTCTTCCCCCAATTCCCCTCCACTCCCAGCTCCCATTGGTTGCGAGGATGACCAATGAGCGCTCGGATCGAGGTCCTACCCCGGGCCTGACTCGAAAGCTCCTGCCAAAACTTTGGGAGTTTTTAGAGAAGCTTTTTTTTTCTCTTATGACTTTTTTTTTTTTTTTTCCAACTAACGGATTATTATTGTTGTTGTTTTAAATTTAGCTCTTAGGGCTCAGCTGTTTGGGTTTTTCTCTCGCGTCCGGCTCCTATCTCCCCGGCTTCGGGGTGAGTGGAGCCCTGGGCCCCGCCCGCCTCGCGGCTCCGGCGGCCCTCTCTCGCCTCCAGCCCGCACCGGCTTTCAAGCGAGGCCAGGGACCGAGGCAGTGACGCGCTGGGATCCGGCCCTCGCCTCCTCCGCCGTGGCGCTAGGGCTCCCCGGCCTCTCGTCCTCAGGGCGGGCGGAGAAGCGAAAGCGGATCGTCCTCGGCTGGAGCCGCCTCCTCCTGGACCCGCGCGCCCCTCCCCGGGGCACCCACCCACCCACCTCGTCCCGCCGGAACGCGGCAGCCGCGCGGCTTATCCCGCCAGGATGTTCGCCGCCGGGCTGACTCCCTTCTACGCCTCCAACTTTAGCCTCTGGTCGGCCGCTTACTGCTCCCCGGCCGGCCCAGGCGGCTGTTCCTTTCCCTTGGACCCCGCCGCCAAGAAGCCCTCCTTCTGCATCGCAGACATCCTGCATGCCGGCGTGGGGGACCCAGGGGCGGCTCCGGAGGGCCTGGTGGGGGCCTCCGCCGCCGCCCTCACAGCGCACTTGGGTTCGGTTCACCCGCACACCTCTTTCCAAGCTGCCGCCAGATCCCCCCTTCGACCCACCCCAGTGGTGGCGCCCTCCGAAGTCCCGGCTGGCTTCCCGCAGCGGCTGTCTCCGCTCTCAGCCGCCTACCACCACCATCACCCACAGCAACAACAGCAGCAACCGTCGCAGCCGCAACAGCCGCCGCAGCAACAGCCCCCGCCTCAAACCCGGGCCGGTGTCCTGCAGCCCCCGACCTCGGGCACGCGAGTGGTCTCGAACTCCCACCATAGCGGCTCTGTCCCGGCCCCCTCAAGCAAAGACCTCAAATTTGGAATTGACCGCATTTTATCTGCAGAATTTGATCCAAAAGTCAAGGAAGGCAACACGCTGAGAGGTAGGTCATGGGAGGGAGGCTGCAGGCTTCTCTCACCACGGCCCTGACCCACTCTCTGTACCCCGGGCCGGTTTGGGGAGCCTTTGAATGTTTCTTTTTTACAATCGAGGACAAATTGGTAAATGGGAGAGAATAAAACAAATGGTAAGAAAATACAAAATATTAGGTCTAAAATTCACCTGCTCTGCTCTGCGGAAAACAACAACAAATATGACTCCAGGGATGCTTTAAGGACACATCACAGAATCAATATTAAACATGGTTGGTGCAAACATTTGCTAAAATGACTATAATTTATGTCGTTAGTCACATATCTAGAGAGAAAACTATACTTTAAGATAGGGAAAGCACTTCGGGGGAACACTTTCCCATTCGTGTATCTGATTTCTAGTAAAATTCACCCAAGAAATATGGACTATAAACAAAATCGCTGGTCAAAATTCCCAAAAGGAGAGAGCAGAGTGGGGGCCCCTTGGGGTTGTAGGTTTGGGATTTGTGGAATCATTGGAAGGCACCAGAAAGTGGCTTCCTGAGGCTGATTTAGGTAGAGCCCTTCTTTGCTATATGCGTGGATGTGGACGTTAGGGACACACAGCCACTTCTCTTGCATGCTCCTTGGCAGCTGTCTGGAGAGAGAGATTTCGGCAAGGGGAAGGGGAGGAACAAACCCGCCGAGATAGAGTGTACGTTTCCCGAGGTGTAACCAGCTCTTCTTTTCTCTTGTCCCCAGATCTCACGTCCCTGCTCACCAGCGGACGCCCCGCGGGAGTGCACCTCCCTGGCCTGCAGCCCTCCGCCGGCCAGTTCTTCGCGTCTCTAGATCCCATTAACGAGGCTTCTGCCATCCTGAGTCCGTTAAGCTCGAACCCAAGAAATTCAGTCCAGCATCAGTTCCAAGACACGTTTCCAGGTACGGAAATCCTCCAGAGTATGGCCCCACCGGCAGGTCGACTGACAGAAATCTCAGGACTGACGCCTCCAGGGGCGGCCGCGGTGTCGCAATCTCGCAGTTGAGGCGGGAGGCTACGAAGATGGGAGAGAGAAACCGAAAGATTTCTCAGCTAGCTGGCGCTCACTTCAGACCGCTCCCCTGGGAAAAGCGTGGGGGCGCTCAGAGAGCCAAGAAAGTGTGTGAGTGGGTGGGTAGGCGGGCTCGGGCGGGATAGGGGGCTTTCTCTAAGTCTTTTCACCCGAAAAGGTGGATTGAAAATGCAGCATCAAGAGGTGTTGATTGTTAACATACACACATTTGGGGATGTGACCTGAAACACTTTTCGGTAAGGTTATTTATGTCTGTGTGCATGGGCACTGTGGGCCCGCGGACACACACACACACACACACACACACACACACACACACGAGATTCAAGGATGTCTCTGTAGATCATTCCGGCCTGAGGGATATTTTCGTCTGCTCTTCGCACGCCTGCTATCAGGCCCACGCACTAGTCTTATGTTTTTCCCTTGGAATTGACCGAGGAACCGCCGAGCTTCTCCACTCCACGCTCGCCGTAACCCTTCCGATGATTGCTGTGAGAGCTGCAAAATTGCTCCTTAGAGAGGCCATTTGGCGTATGCATGAAGGCCTTTCTGAATGAGGGTGGCGTCCACTGTTAACACTACACGGTTTAAAGCAGTACGGTGAGACCCCGCGGGCTGGGCCCTTAAAGAGGTCCTCATGTCTCTTCCTTCCCGCTCCCTCCGGCGGCAGGTCCCTACGCGGTGCTCACAAAGGACACCATGCCGCAGACGTACAAGAGGAAGCGCTCATGGTCGCGCGCTGTCTTCTCCAACCTACAAAGGAAAGGCCTGGAGAAGAGGTTTGAGATTCAGAAGTACGTGACGAAGCCAGACCGAAAGCAGCTGGCGGCTATGCTGGGCCTCACGGACGCACAGGTAGGCTAGCTCCCGCTCCTGCGCACAGAGCCCTCCGGCGGCTCGCGGCTCGCGGCCTAGCCCCGTAGGCCCCCTCCAGCTCGGCCCACTGGCCTCCTGCGGTCAAAACACAGGTCTTGAATTTCACGAGACGTTGTGGACTTAGCAACTTGAGGCTGCAGAAGAGGAGGAGGGTGGGGACCTGGATGTAGGAGAAGGACAGGAAGAATAGCCCATCCCCGGAAGATGTATGTCAACAAGCACTGCATGTTTATTTTGGCCAACAGGCTAAACAACCACCGAGAAAGCAAATAGGCCGCAGGAGATAATAATTATGTTCTCAACTGTAGTGCACTTCGCTGTAGGAGACAGTTTTTTTTTTTCAGAAAAGATAAAAACTCAAAGGCAAGATTGGGTTTTTTCTTCCCATCCTCCCTCCCTCCTCCTCCTCCTGCTGCTGCTGGATTGTGAAATCCCCAGTTGTGAGGAAGTGAAAATATCATTTCAAACGGAATTAGTTAGCTCCAGTAGGGCGAGGAGTCCAAAGAGGCCACAGCCAGCCTGAAGTTCCAAGGCTTAGGTTCAGAAGAAAATCGGGTGGTGGGGAGGGGTTGAGGGAAAGAAAGAAAAAAGGTTTTCTTAGAATGCCAAGAGCACTTTAGCAGATTCTGCCTACCTGAATTTTTTTTCAAGACAATAAGAAATCTATTATGCCCGAATTGATTTTTTCCTTTTTTAATTCAAGAATTTTTTTTTTCTTTTTGAGTTTTGACTATAGAAGCCACAGTCATTCTACAACCCATAGCAGTGGCCCTTGCTCCTGGGGTGCTGACTGTCCCCAGCAGGGCAGAAACCAGAGGCAGCCTTCTTCTTCTTAGCTCTCTTGTCCCCCAATGACTGTATCTGTGTCTTTCTGTCCTCCATTACCCAACTCCTCTCTCCAACACACACACACACACACACACACACACACACACACACACTGGAAGAGCCTAGCCATTTTCCACCAGCTGTGGATGTTATTTTTAAAAGGGAAGCTGGAACTTGTGTGAACGTGTTGGGTCCCCCAAGGGATCGTATATATTTATATAGATTCTCTGCCCCATCTCTACCTCCTTCCTCCACTTTGCACAATTTAAGTCCAGCATTTTCTGAGCCTGCAGGATAATTAGTTTATCCCTGGTAGGGGCAGGGTCTTTATCAGCTCCTGAGTACACACACACCAAGGAAATACTCTTTTACTGAAAGCCCAGAAATGCCCCCACCCCACTGGGATTAACTCTTTGAACCTCCTTTCCCCTTTTTGCTTCCCAGGGTTCTTTTTTTTTTCTTTCTTTCTTTCTTTTAAAGAATTGCTATTATAGGGACTTGCTTTGGGTAATAGCAGTGAAGGAGAGGGCCAGCTAAGAGCAGGAATTCATAACATTGGACCACCAAAATCCTTGCAATTTGTGTGCAAAATCTTGAGTATATGCATTTTTTTTTCCTGGGCCAGGAGTCCTTAATTTCAGTCAGATGTTTATAGGGGTTCTGACTCAAGACATAGAAGCATGGATTTAGAATAGAGAGAGTGGGATGGGATGCAGGAATCTGTGTTTCCAGCAAGCACCCAGATCATTTCAGGCCTGAGGCTGGAAGGTCACATTTTGAGAACCATCTTAGTGGGTTCCTGGGCCAGAATTCCTAACCTCCTTGCTCCCCTGGGCTGCTCTTCAGGCCCTGCACCTAGCACAGTGCCTAGTCTTTGGTTAGAGATGGAGGGCGTGATGAAAGGTACTTTCTCACCTTAGGTGGTGGCTGTGGGTGCATACCAGTCAGATGGGAGAGAGCCTGTGTCTCATCTCTTTTTGTCTCCCTGTGCCCCCCTGCAGGTGAAGGTGTGGTTTCAGAACAGGCGGATGAAGTGGAGGCACTCCAAGGAGGCCCAGGCCCAGAAGGACAAGGACAAGGAGGCCAGTGAGAAGTCATCAGGCGGAGCCCCGGTTGCAGACGGAGAACAGGACGACAGGAGCCCTAGCCGCTCCGAAGGCGAGGCTGAGAGCGAGAGCAGCGACTCTGAGTCCCTGGACATGGCCCCCAGCGACACAGAGAGGACTGAGGGGGCTGAGCGCTCGTTGCACCAAACAACAGTTATTAAGGCCTCGGCCACAGGCGCCCTCCTCACCACCAGCAGCAGTGGGACTGGTGGGAGCAGCAGCGGAAGCAGCAGTTTTAGCTTCAGCAGCTCCAGCAGCCTTAGTGGCAGCAGCACCAGCGCGGGGAGCGCCAGTAGCCTTGGCAGTGGCGGCGGCGGCGGCGGCCCCTCGGAGCTGCTCTCTGCTCCCCAGCCCACAGTCAGCATGGAAAGTCCCGAGCCCATCCAATGCCCTCCTGGCGGCTTATAGAGTGAGCTAGGGCAGAGAGGACTCGGGGCCCTGCGTGCATCCTCCCAGCCGCGGACTGGATTGTGTGCTTACTCTATGTTGGCGACTGGGTGAGGGCAGGAGACGCAGTGTAGAGCGTCCCTCCCGACGTTCACGCGGTGCGCCCCTTGCTAGCCCGGCTGGCTGCAGCCCACGTTGCCCAGAGTCTCGATGTACCCCTCGCCGGCCGGACACAAGCAGCTTTGTACTGTGAAGTGTTTGACTAAACTGTTCCTGCGACCTGCAGCAGAGGTCCTGGCGCAAAGACTTAGGAAGCTGCACTTAGGAAGCCTTACACTTGTAAATAAAATGTTTCCTACGGTTTGTAAAAGCCGCTTGGCTTGCTGGGGACGGTGCAGTCGTTAAGGCCCGGGATCTCCGACCGGACTTTAGACCCTGGGCACTGCAGGCCAGCAGCTGAAGGGGGCGGGTGGAGCTTATGAGGAAAGTGACTCAACCTCAGAGTCACCTGGCTGCAGAGATCTGCATCGGGGCTTAGGGATTTCACCTAGTACGGAGATTGCTCACCAGCTCCAGCCACCACCGAAGACAGGTTCTGACACCGTGCATAGCCTGATAGCAGGACAGGCCATAGGAACAGTCAGGCCCGTCTGGCAAATGGTTTTCCCACACGGAGTCTGGACGCAAAGAGTGTACCTTCCTTGGCTCTAGAGTACGCAGAGTTGGAATGGAGACCGTGGTGGTGCTGGTCAGGGTCGATCCACTAGGTGGCCACTCAGTGCTGGGCACAGAGTCGTGGGACTCTTCCAGCGCACCCCCTACTCGGGTTTGGGTTGGAGGCACCCGGCAGGTCTACAGTGTTGCGGAGGAAAGGACAGGAATGCAGCAGTGGCTAGGGCTGGAAGCCCGGTCTTAGAATGCCAGGGTCCTGGTTTTAAAAATGCCAAAACATTTGTAGGGTAGGGAGATGACTTGTTGAAGGTTAAGCACAGGCAGAGCCCAAATCAGAACTCGGACCTTCTGGCTCATCTTTGGCCATGGATAGAACTAAGAAACTGCACCCACTGACCTCGACAAAAACCTTCCTTTGTAATTTGACCACGGGAGGCGCCGGAGCCAGGTTTGAGCTCTTCCCTCCGATGGAACTGAAGTGAGTTGAGAGTTTCCTCATCCCACCGCAGCTGGAAAAATGGTAAACCTATTTCACCTTGATGCTGCTACTATTTTTTTTTTTTAAGGTGAAGAGTCAAAACTCTCTCTGAGACATGTCCTCCCAGACTTTTTATCTCCAAACTGCAAAGTGTCTGGAGTCAGTAACAGCTCTTTTGGGAGATTTTAAAACAAATAGATGTCCCTGACAAGCCCTGACCAGCTGGGTTTGTTTGGCACTGAGCTCAGGAAGGGCACAAGGTCTCTCACAGACCCAGCATCGATGCCCTGGAGCCGGTTTTCAGAATGAGTTTCGGAGAGATGCTGAAGTCAGAGAGCCCAGGACTCACCCCAGTTGCCTGGCCAGAGAGAAAAGGTTCCCCACAGCCCCTCGGTCTTACCTATCTTCTTCCCCACTTTTACTCATTCCCCTGGAGTTCATCCCGGGCCCTCGGTTCTAGACATCCTGGCACAGGGGCAGAGTAGAGGCAGCAGATGCAGTCTTTCTGCTCAGATCTGCCAGACGCCTAAGAGCCGGCATAGGGATGCAAAGATGCTCATTTCCTGTCTCAGCCAACCTCCCAAGCCCCCCAATTAAGCTGTGCCGCCAGAGGAAAGAGGGAGGGGCTGTCAGGGTTGTCCTGTGGTTTAGGCAAGGAAAAAGGTAGAGCATCCCACAAGCACCCCATCTTAAATAGGGACATGAGCTAGCTGAACTGTGCTAAATAGTTGCTTCAATCCTTCCACAGGCGCTGCTACCAAACTGCGGGCTTCTTTCTCTGTACCTCAATTTTGACTTGATTACCAGAGTTCTTGCCTCTGATTTCCTACATATTGAAATTTTGGAACCAGGCCACACCAAGAACACAGAATTTTGAGGCACTGAAATCCAGTTCTGGCGTTAAGGAGAATAAAATGGTGCATATATATCTAGTTCGGGAGTAGAGCCGGGTTGGGGAATAGAGATGTGGAGGGGTCCATGCTTTGTGCAAACCGCACCAACCCCGGCCCTCGCGGTCCCTGCTGCGCCAAACTCGGGCCGCTTTTTCTCAACCGGGGATCCCGGGCTTCGAAAGTAAAGAAAACTATCACCCTGGGAATGCAATGATGTGATTTAAGGTAGAATTCGCCAGGCCAGGGGTGCGGCGGCTCTGTGGCTCTGGGGGCGAAGTGAGCAGAGCGGCGGGCACCTGAGGGCTGGAGTCCAAATTTCCTCCAGCGCTCGCAGGAAGCGCCCCTGCCTCTGCCACCCCCACCCCTAGTTCCTGGACATTGATCACGTGAAACTCTTGCGGGGCTTTACCCTGGAGGTGGAGTTTTCCACATTTTCGTCAGAAATGGAATCTCGCAAGCCTCGGAGAGGTTTAAAGTTTATTTGGAAGAAGAGCAGCCGCATGTGGCCGGGAGGAAAGGCCGCATTTCGGGCGGGTAGCCCCATCCCGGGGCAGCTCGCTCGACGTACCGGAATCTTCCCGGTTGCGCTAGTTGCTAACGAGGGCTCGCGGGCAGCGAGACATTCTCCATCCAAGAGGTAGTTTCAGACACGGACTCCAAGCAGTAGTAACTCTACTCCGAGCAGGGCTCTGCCTAGCTCGCCGCAGAATTCCCCGCGGCGCGGATCCCTCAGAGCGAGGCTGCCAAGGCACACAGAAGCTCGCGGATGGGAGGCGATTCGGGAGCGTTTTGCCTGGGGAGGAGCAGCTGGAGGGGATGAATTCAATACCCTCTTCCCCTGTGCACTCACACAGTCATACACGAGAGACACAAACAGACCTGCAGACTCCTATAGACACATGAGAGACACGCAATCTATTGGCTATTTCAGCTCTTTTTTGGGTGAAACCACTCAAATAAAATTTCCTGTTCTCCTCCATATGGCAAAGTACCTTCGCACCGCCTTATTCTGCCTGTGTGGTTGGGTGAGGCTCTTGTCTCCGGGAAAAAAAAAAAAAAGTTTCCTAGCGCCAAGTTCCGCGGACCAAACCACTGAAAGTCGACGCCGCGCTCCCCTGCTTTGCCCGCTTCAGCCGAGAGTGGGCAGAGACCTAATGCCGCGAGTGCGATGCCCTTTCCGCTCTGTCCCCACCGAGGCCACTGCGTCACGTCAAGGCGAAGTCTCGCCTCCAAGGGAAGCTCCGACTGCGGTTCCAGTCAAGGGGATTACCCCCAGTAACGCTTCAAACCCCTGGGGAGGCAGTTGCTCAGACTGTGGTAGTCACAAATCCCTCTGATCCCCTTTGCACCCCAGAGAGAACCTTAAAGGAAGCCCCGTGACTCTGGGATCTTTTCTCTGGCAGCCATCTCTACCCAGAGTCTGGAGTGGGATGTTGGCAGGGGTTTAATTCAATTAGGTTTTGGCCAGCGGGCAACAAAGTAAGCATGCCCAGCAGGTCCAGGTCTCCTCTTTAAGGTACCAGAGGCCGAAGTAACAGAAGAGTGAACCCAAATTCTCCTGCCGAGGCGCAACCGCCTCGGGGAGTCTTGGGGTCCCCAGAGGGGCGGGGCTGTAACCAGGGCCTGCAGCAGGGGATTTTTTTTAATCCAATGAGTTTTAACCTGTTCTATTCCTGGATTCGACTCCGCCTCTCCTCAACCTAAGACTCTGGGTGGGCAGGATGGGTCTGGGGGCAGTTCTGGAGCAAGAAATTGGGGGACAAGAAGCCAGTGGCTGCGGGCGACACACCCACCACCTGCTTGCTCTTGCCCTAGTCCCGCTCCATCTTCTGCCTCCTTCAAGAAGGGAGAGCTGGCGGAGGGACTGCGAGTTAGGCCCTCCCTAAACGACGTAGAGACACTGCTTTTAAAATGGCCCAAAGAACCCTAATCGCACGGGGACATCTCATTTCTCCCTCTTTAGCCTCTGGGGTGGGGAGGATTGCACCGTTCATGGTCTTTGTGAAGATGCAAGCTTTGGGTTTTAAGGAGGATTTTAACTGCAAAGTGTGGTCCGGGGAAGATTAGAAACAAAACAAAGCCAAACAAAGTTAAAACTTCAATTTAATGGTGTTCACATACACAGCCGCTTTCGCGGTTGAATGGAACTGGCCAGTGTCCTAAAGACAAACGAATGACTTCTCTCCACACCTGCGAATATTAAAGCTGGCAGCGCATAACCCTTGTCGCCACTGCTCTTGGGAAATCCAGACTGCTCACACTGACTTGGTGAGCTTTCTAAGATACCCCCCTCCTGCAACTCCAGTTGTAACTGAGCAGGAAGCTCAGCTGGGATCCCTGGGCCCCTGAGACAGAGGAACTCGGAGAACTGTTGCCTCTGCCCTCTGTCATTTTGAAAACCAAGAGTAGATGTCCTCACAGGTGTGATAATTCCCGATTCCCTCCTTTTAGGGATGAGGCAATTGAGGTTGAAAGACGTGAAGACACTTGTTTGTCAAAGGTGCTCTGGAGAGTGAATGTCAGGATCAGGATGGGCCTTGTGGTCAGTGGCCACAGAGATACGCAAGAACGTGAAGTATGTTGCTGGATACACCCAACTGGATTCTGATCAAAGCTCAATGGGAGTTTTTCCCCTCCCCCTCTCCCCCACCCTTCAGTGGGTTTCTACAAAAAGCACAAGAGGTTCAACCACTGCTGGAGACTATGGGCTCCCATTAGCCTCTCCTCTTCCCCTTGGTGGTTCCTGAGGGATGTTCCTTTGTGTGTCTCAGGTCTGGGTAGACACCCCACCCTCCAGCCTGCCCCATCTCTGTATCAGGTTTAGCTTTGCTAATAGTGTTTCAAACCCCGGCTACACCTTGCTCCCGGAACAAGACGTCATCTAGGGTGCTTTTCAACTTTTGTCAAAAAACTCTGGCTGACACTTGGGATTCTGAACAGGATGTGGAGCTGGAGGCCCAATCGTGCCATCCGGCAGCTGTTGCTCCGGCTCCTTCTCTTTTACCCTAACCTTAGACCATCCCTGGCCACCACAGACACCAAGCCTCACCACTCTCATGATGTTCACCACTCAACAGACAAAGGCCAGAGGGGGAAGCTACTGAGGCAGCAGTGGCATCATCACCTGATCCACGCTCAGAGCTGGCAGCTTTGGTGACCCACAGCGACCTTCTGGGTGGGGGTGGGAGGCATGGGAAGAGGCCAGTAGATGGGATCCCAGAGCGGAGTGTGCGGGAAGCAGCGTGCCTGATCCCAACCCAGCATAGGGGACCTAAACTAACCCCAGAGTAATTCATTCATTCATTCAATCATTCTCTCACTCACATGCCAATAACTAGCTCGTTATCTTGGGAAATTCATTTAACCATTTGGCTTCTGTTTCCTCAACTGTATAATGGAATGTAATCAAAGGTACCTAACTCATAAATTGCTGTAAGGATGAATTACAGTAAAAAACATGAAATGAGAACAGTTGCTGGTACACAATGAGCCTTAGATGCTATTGTATTCCTTTATCCATTCGTTGATCCATTGCAGTATGTATGGGCCCTTGTTAGTGTTTGCACAGTAGAAAAAAAAAAGGATGCAAGATAACATGTATTCTCACGAAATTAAATCGTTAGATGGAGGCTCCTGGATGCAGTACCCTACGCCGTGTTTCCAGGAAAACTCTTTAGGTGGGAACCCAGAGAGTTTGGACGTGTTGTTTCCTGATGCCAGGAGTGACTATATGCCCCTACTGATGCCATTAGACACTCATTGGCACGTTTTCCTTTTGATGCTCTTGACACAGTGCCCAATGCCCAGTGTGTACAAGGCGCTCAGTACAATGCTTGTAGGAGTGGTTGGGGGTTACTCTTCAGAGTCAGAAAAGGAAGAAGTTAGTTTTTTGACACAGATTTTGAGGAAAGCTTAAGAAAGTGCCTGGGGTCCAAGGAGGGAAAATTATGTTCCCGCTGTTGAGCTTAGGTCAGGACAACTGACACTTTAGGAATTTTAGTAAGTTCTTAACTAATCACAATGAGGGAGCGTCTTCAAAATGGAAAGAGCACATTCGTGATCCCTTTGAAGTTGAAAGGCACCCTAGGCTTCTTGAGGACAGGGCTGGGCTCTGGGCGTGGCTGGAGAAACTCTCGCACCTAGAAGGGCTCTTGGCACAGGGAAACGAATAACATGATTGTCGTGGCCTTTGTGGCTAATTATACTATCAATATATCCTCAAAAACAATGTGGTTAGCATGATAAACACAGGAAAGTTGAGCAACACTTCGCGGAGTTACCAAGGGATGACCTTGGGGATGGAGCTGGAGCAGCGAGTCATCTGACTGAGGATCCACGGAGATCCTCGATGCTGAGGGGCCGCCACAGAGCACGCAAGAGAACGAGTTCACACGTAGGAGTCGGCACAGGCGTCTGAAACCGCCGCCCGCACACCGGATGCGCATCATCTTGGAGGTGGAAACCAACTCGCAGAGAGGTTGAATGACTCGCCCAAGACCACCGCCCTAGCGGCCAACGTAAGAACCGCTAACAGAAGCCAGCCGCTTTCTGTGTTTTCCAGGGCACCCGGCTCAGGCCGGCGGTGCGGAGCGCTGAGTCCTGCGCGAGCCTCTCTCCGAGCAGGGAAGGGCGGTGCAGAGCGGTGGAGGGTGCGGCCGGTCGGGCTCAGGGCGTGTGCGCCCCTCCTGCTCTCACCGCGGCGCAGAAGCGTCTGTCTGCTTCGCGAAGTTCCACCCGCAACCCCCACTCTTCTCAGGCAGAGATTCCCGGGTCTGCACATTTCAGCCTCACTTTCATTTGTCTGGGCTGCTTATATTTGTTTCTTAGAATCGGGGTAAAGAGTGCACCCAGCACAGTTCCCAGCATGTCGTGGAAGCTCGATAAATGAGCAAAGGACCGAGTGAACGAAAGAATGAATTTATGAGCAAAGCGGATTCTTCATCCAGCAACCCACTTGCATCCGTCAGCGCATTCGGCCACGTTTGAATCGCGAGCCGCTCACGCCCTCCAAAGGAGCGCCCCGGAGACTCTGTGCAGCCGCGCTTTCCCGGTCTGGGGCCCTGATCTGGCTCCGAAACTTTATTCCTTCGGGGTCACCTGGCCTCCCCCCGTCCGCCATTGCTTTGAGTCTAATGCGACGTTCGGGTCCCCCGCGGTCTCATATCCCCAATCTGTCCTCAGTCGGCGAGGCTGCGGGCCTCGACACTTCACCCTGGCTGGCCTGGACGCCTGCCCGGTGCAGGTACGGAACCGAGCGTGGAGTTCATCCCTTTGAGGCTGTCTTGGGTCACCTGCAGCGATCTAATCCAGGTTCCTTTCCTCCTGCAGGGTTCTTGTGAAGATTACTCTCCTAGGCCAAGAATGCTGCAGTTTGGGGGCTGAAAAAGTGGGGTGCAAAGCTATAAAGGAAAACGTGCTCTGTGATGCACAATTTTTAAATTGAATGCCACATGTAATTAGATTTTTCCCATTTCCCTTGGTCTTCCCTCTCCCTCGTCCTCCTTGCTTTGCGTGCCCCAACCTTCCCCTACTTTTCGGTTTTCCTCTCTATTCCCTGTGCCCTGGTCTTCCTTTGCTCCTGAGAGCAGTTAAGATTGCGTTCAGGAATTTAAGAGAAGTTGCCCTCCCCTAACTCGTATCCAGATGACTGCGGTGGAGGACGTGGAAGGACAGGGTGTGTGACCTGAGAGAAGGAGCCACAGGGCAGTCAGGCTGCTCCAGAAGCTATGGAGGCTAGCCTGTGAGCCAACATGGAACGAAAGGCAGCGATTTTTAGAAACCAAAAAACGAATGGGTCTGCATTGTTTTTATTTTTTAAAGAGACTCTCCCCTCCAAGTGCCATCCTCCCCAGAGACATCGTTCAGAAGGCAACCGGGATGTGCCGGTGACAGGCAGGCCACTCAGCCTCGATGTTACCCATCTACACATGCAGACATTTGAGCCCCTACTAAATGCTGAGCGGGTTCTGGGTTAGGGATCCTCAGCTTCTAGTGATCTGAAGGCTCTCTGAAGCACTGTCCTCCCAGGCAAAAGTTTTAGTAATTGCAGCTTTCTTTCCCTCACTTCCTTCTTGCTTTTCCCATCCCGGATGAGTGGTGGTGAGGAGCCCTATCTCTCCTCCCGAGCTCTCTCCAGCTCTCCCATGATGGCTTTCCATGTTCTTCCCCTCAGTTTGCTTTGCAATCCGGAGGTAGTTCCTAGGTTAAGGGCCATACCTGACACAGATCACAGTC
This sequence comes from Tarsius wallacei, assembly GCA_963574415.1. NCBI lineage: Eukaryota > Metazoa > Chordata > Mammalia > Primates > Tarsiidae > Tarsius > Tarsius wallacei. Next base: position 33,251 of record CAUYQG010281130.1, on the reverse strand, counting down.
ACAGACACAGCTCTGGTAAACAGAAGGTGCTTAATAAACAGTCATTGTTATTAAACTGTGACTACTATGACCATCACACTGTTAGTTCTTTCTGGGTAGGGAGAGTGTTTACACTGGTGGCTTGGAATCACCTGTAGGCACATAAGTGTGACAAATGGAGGAAAGACACAAGCCTTGCCCACCTTGCCCACTGTCTGAATAAGTGGAGAAAGTCTTGTATCTCACTTAACTTTCACAGCAACCCAAAGCAGAAGAGATTATTCCTCCTCTCTTACAGATCACCATTTGGAGAAGCAGAGATTGGGTGATTTGATCAAGATACATAACTGATAAGGGGAGTGGCTGAGCCTCTTACTCAGAAATCCTTAAACTTCTGGCTCCAATCCCCAAACTGGGGTGGGGGTGTGGGGGGATGGAGGGGTGTGGGACGGGAGAGGAGAGCGCGGGAGGCTGCTGTGATTCTCTTTAATTAAGGAAAAGGAAAAGTTCAAGGAAAAGCGTTGTTTTACTTTTTGATGAATTATTCTGATCACTATTTCAAATATCACCTTACAAAGCGAATGTAGACTCAACAACAGAGAGATCTGTTAAGAACAGGCTCGCAGCACCGCCCTCTCCAGGGAAAGTGCATTCCGGGTACGCCCTGTACGGTATGGGTAGAAAAAATTGACAATCAACGACTGGAGGGTCCACTGCAAAAACGTCTTTAAGCGAACAGTCGCCACGTGCGTTTCCTGTGTGCCCCCCATTCCAGACCTCATGATAGAAAGATGTGAATGAGTCTAGAAGCCATAGAAGCTTCCCCATTCCGGAGGCCGGGCGCGGTGGCTCACGCCTATAATCCCAGCACTTTGGGAGGTCCAGGTGAGAGGATTGCCTGAGCTCAAGGGTTCGAGAAGCTTCCCCATTCCCGCTCCTAGGTACCCTTTTCTCTTTCTATTTTCACCTGGTCTACCCCAGGCCTCAGCTTCTTCCCTCTGTGCTCTGCTTCCCCAAACATTGCCTGGCTTCTACGCAGGGGTGGAGAGCCTCCCGCAGGCTGTGCCCTGAGTCCCAACTCTACTATGGTGCGCTTGCAGCGGCGAGACGGCTATGCGACCTGGCCAGGCGCACCCGCGGGCGCTGGGAGCGCTCTGGCGCGGGACGCTGTTACCAGGGCGCGGGTAAGGGTCTAGTGCGCAGAGGCGGTTGTAGGCGGGCGGCCCCTGACCTCCGGGCGCTGTGAGAATTGGGGAGGGAAATTTATGGTTTGTGTACACTTTCTGGCTCCAGAGCTCCGAGCACCAGATAGATGGGGCCCTGAGAGCCCGAGGCAGCGAGCTGGGGCCGCAGCCGCCGCAGCCATGTATGGTACCCGCGGACTTTCTGTTATGCTCGTGGTGTCGTAAACCTCCCCGAGGGTGGGGGGAAGCAGCTGAAAACCAACGTCTGGGCGAGAGGTGGTTGCAAGTGGTGCCGCCCCGACCCCGCAGGACAAGCCTTGAAAACCTCTCGGAGGCCTAGGTCTCGTTACCTCCTCGGTGGGATGGGTTGAGGTGGAGAGAGTCATACTGGCTGTTTGGACTCGTGCGCGGCGGGTGCGGGGTTGGGTTCCAGGCGGGGCGACCTGCCGCGTGGCCCGACGTGCAGACAGGTCACTGGGCTCCTTGTGTCCGAACCGCTTCTTTTTGGGGTTACGTTAAGACCTAGACTCTGGCCTCGACAGTTGCGGCGCAGATTTGATTCCGGTTCGTAGCGTCGCTCCGCAGCAGACAAAAGGTCCTTCAAAGAGCGGGGAAAATGAGAAACCCTGTGAACCTTCGGTGCCAGAGCAAGCGGGAAGATGGTCCAGGAGTCTGTCCCGGGGAAGGAGGCCTACTTCGAGTGGAGAGGAGAGGTCCAGCTGCTCGCCTGCATTCCTGTCGGGTTAGCACTAAGCGTGCTCACAGTTTTTTCCTCAGTTGTACTGGGCCACACCTGCACAAAGGAGCTGTGAATTAAGTTGGGTGGTCACCGAGACGTTGTCACCAAAACTGATGTCAACGAAATGTAATCGCATAACAGTTTAACTTTTAACATCAGGTACAACTCTCCAATTTATACGTAGTAATTTGTAACGTGCTATGTGCCATGCACTGTTCTAAAAACTTTGTGTATCAGCTCATTTGCTTTTTACCAAATTCCAGTTAGCTCATTACTTGCATTATCCCCATTTTACAGATAGGTAAACTGTGGTAAGAGTTAAATTAACTTGCCTAAGGACACGCGTTAGCAAGAGAATTTGGGCAAAGCTCACATCTCCGTCTCTCCAGGGCCTTCATTATCTAAATCACCAACGAAACAAATACATAACGTGAGCAGTGAGAGTCACGCAGGCGAGAACGGGCTGAATTCCTACAGAAACTCTGGATTGATGTAGCCACGTCGAGACCTTCTCCGGAAGGCGCGCGTCCGGGATACGGCGCTGCCGCCGGGGTCAGCTGAGTGAGGTGGCTGAGTCGATAAACAGGGTCATTTTGCAATTATCCCCAGGGCGTGATAATTGCACTAGGCAGCAGCGACTGAGTCTCTCCGACACCGGCTTCTTGCCCGCCGCTTGCTTTTGATTTACAGTCGGGGCCGGGGCTCTGCTCCCGGACTCTGTGCCGCAGCCTGGGCTTGGTTAGGTCGCGCGGGGCGGGCTGCGCAGGGCCATGAGGGCAGGCGGCGCGGAGGTCCTGCGGTCACAGCTCCTCTCCAAGGCCACGCAATTCGTCTTGTTGTCTTTACTCTGCGCAGCGACGTGGGGAGTAGCACCTCCGAGGCTTTAGCACCTTAATGGTGTACGCCTGGAGATTTGTCCTGCGGGTAGGGACGAGGCATGGATGGAGTTGGCGATTTATTTGAAAATAGGAGGAGGGGTATAAGTAAAAGGATGGGGGGGGGGGTATGAACGGAAGAAGAAATAGGAAGGGGAAGATGGAAATCATGAAAATAAGTGGAATTTGGATGCATTTCTCACATTGTTTTAGGGGGTGGGTGGAGTTGACACAACTGGCTTGGGGCTGGGCCATAAATGAATAGAAGATTTATCCCTCAATCAGGAAAAAGCCATTAAGATATTCTTGGCTTTGTCTGTGGGAAAATAATTTCTTTGATTGAGTTGCCCCAGAAGACCCTGTGAAGCCCTCTCTTCTCCGCCTCAAACGGCCTCTTTTTTCCTGCCTGCCGGAAGGGGGCGGGGGGGGGGGGGTTGGGGAGAAGGAGGGGAGACTCCAGGGAGAAGAAGCCTTTCCATCTTTTCCAGCATCTTGAATTTCACTTTGCGCATTTCTTTCTACTTCTTGGTTTGATCCTCCTGCCCTGGAGACTTGGAACCTCGGAGGGAAAATTCTCCCGCAGCAAGCCGAGCCACTGTCACTGCTCTCCTTCCCTCGGGTAGGCTGCATTGACCCTTCCCCTCTCTCCCTTCCGCCCAAAAGGAAGGCAGGAACCCCAGGGCAGGATGAAGAAGGAATCCTTCCCTCTAGGCTTGGAGGAGTTGAGCTCTGTGTGTCAGTCTCTACTCAAAGTGTGGTCCTGGGCCCCTAAAGGATCCTTTTAAAGGGTCCCCAAGGTCAAAACTATTTGCACAATAAAAGATTATTGCCTTTTTCACAAGTGTGCAATGGAGTTTCCCAGAGGCCACATTAGGTGTGGTGACATCATGGTTCGGATGGCTTTTGGAATGTGTGCGCATATTGCTGTGTTTAATAAATTTTTTGGTTTTATATTTTACCACAATAAAAACGCATTTTAAAATTGTATAGGTTTTACCACTAGACCTGTGCTGTGTGGTTATTCACATTTAAATTAATTAATATGAAACAAAATTTAAAAAACTTATTTCCTCGGATGCCCCAGACACATTTCAATTGTTCAGGAGTCATGTGTGGCTAGTGGCTGTCATATTGGACATAGATATTGGATGTAGATTACTTCCATCCTTACAGAAAGTTCTATTGAACAGTACTAATCTATGCCATAAATGTAAATGGATATAATCACACAAACACATGCCCTTTAACATCCTCAATAATCTTTAAGGTTTGAGATTTCCACCTTAAAGCATTCTCTAGATTGCACCCTTGATGAGGCATTAGAACTAGAGAGACTAAATTTGTGCCTGGACCCTGCACTTGATAAATTTTGACCATTTTCTTAACTCTGAGCTTCAGCTTCTGTTTCTGTAAAATAGGGGTAGTAGTTCCTGATCATAAACTAGAGAGAGGCAGTATATCTGGTCGTGAAGAGCATGAACTCTGGGGTGAAATTGTGTGGGCTTATATCTCAGCTTAGCCCAGATGACTTTGGGCTAGTTTCAAAACCTCTCCATGAGGCTCAAGTTTCTTATCAGTAAATTGGAAACATAATCATAGTAATGATAATAATCCTTCCCTCAGGGATGTTGTGAGGAGTAAATCAAATAATAAGTGAAAAGCACTTAAAAATAGTAACTGGCATACTGTAACTACTGTATATGTGTTAGATATTATTATTACTTGTCTAAAGTGCCACTCTTATAGTGACAATAAGATTTAATTCCTCTTTCCTTTTGGTAATATACATGTATGTAAATATATAGTGATAAAATACATATATCACATCTACTATCTTAATAATTCTTAAGTGGACAGTTTAGTATTGTTGCGCATTGGTTCCATTTTGTGCTACTGATATCCAGAACTTTTTCTTTTTCTTTTTCTTTCTCTTTTTTTTGTAGAGACAAGGTCTCACCAAGTTGCCCAGTCTGGTCTCGAACCTGTGGGCTCAGGCAATTCACTGGCCTCGGCCTCCCAAACTGCTGGGATTACAGGCTGAGCCACCGAGCCCAGGCAGAAATTTTTCATTTTGCAAAACTGAAACTTTAAACACGTTAAACAATTCCCCTCATCAGTAATATTTGCATATTGATGTGAATCAGACTCCAAGCTTTAGAGCATAAGTATTTGACTAAGTATTAACCATTTCAGCTAAGAAATCAATGTCAGCACTTCAAAATAGCTGAGGTGGTTGGAAAAGGACAGCCAGCATCCCAAAATGTAATCAAGTTCCATTGAAGAAGCCATTTCCATGGATTCCTCTGTCTGTATTCTTGTGGATTCTAATAGCTCCTTCCTGACCACACAATGGATGCACCTTTGTGTTCCCCCAAAGGCTGCTAATTCTGGGTCTAGGGAGTCAATGATGGCTGGTGAGTTAGGTCTTCGAGTCTTTGAAATGATGTTTTCTGGGAAATGTGTGAAATGCCCATGGCACAATGGCAGATAAAGAAAAATAAGCTCAAGATTAGTCTGGTTGCATGGAATGGCCTGGTGATGGTCAGCAATCAGAAGGACAAAAATCAGAACAAGTCACCCAGGCGCCTCACTTAGCAGTCCTTTTGACAAGGTGGGAAGGAGGAGGGAAAAAAAGTTCCTTAAAAAAACAGTAGTCACTAAAAAGAATCAAATCTTTATTTTTGGTGGAGTTCATCCTTCTCCAAGGATTTATTTTTCTGTAACTTTTCTATAGGATAATTTTCAATGTAGAATATTAAATAAATACTAAATATTTATTAAATATTTAAATATTTATTAAATATTTAAATAAATACTAAATAAATATTAAGCCTACCGCATAGGATGCTTTTAGATGCAAGCAAAAGACACCCAACTTAAGATGACATACTCATTACAAGAAATTTACTCTTTCTTGTGATTGGAAGAGTGAATGGTGGAGTGATTTTCGTGCATGGTTGGATTGGGACTCTGACTCTGTTTTCTGTGAAGTTCTCATTTCTGCAATTCTCTTTGTATTCCCTTTATATTCAGCATGGCCTCCCTTCTGGTACTGAGGCCTCACATCTGTATGCACCCTATTATCTAGAATAAGAAACTGACTATAACCCAGAATCCAAGAAATAGGCCCAATTGGATTGGTGTAGGTCACATACCCCTCCTTTGCTCTAGTCAAGAGAATGGAGCACTCCAAATGCATGATTAAATTAGCCTTGATTGCCTCTTCATCTCTACCACAGGAATTTCCTACAAGACATTGGGAGGATATTTGGAAAAGGGAACAGGCGATGGAAACTGAAAAGGCATTACAGAAACCCACTAGAGTATGTATCTTTATTTAGGGGCACAGTTAAGTTGTAATTTTATTTTTCATAATTAGATCACTAGTTTTGTCACTTTATTATAAAGCTGTATGCCACACAGGCATTGGAGACAGTGCTTGGCCATTGCTAGAAGGGTATAAAATTGCAGATACATTTCCAATCTTTAGATGATGGCTTGCTTTCATATCATTAAGACTGCTTCTTTTGCAAACAACTCCCATGTTGTAGTCTTATCTTACAGATTCTGTAATCTGTCTAATTCATCTCAGATATTTCTTAGAATCCAGATTCTTACTGCTTCTCTACTAGATTCTGATTTGGTAGGTCTTGGATGAGATGATGACTGGATATCTAGATGTTTAGCAAGGAATTCAGGTAGCTCCTATTATCAGGCTAGTTTAGGAAATAGTAAACTGTAACTGGTCAGGCTTTTCTCTCTTGGTGTGGCTTCTGGGGATCCTAGGGTAGCATTGGCAGGCTAATTCTTGAAAAGTGTTTAGGCCCATATGGTGTGAATTTTGGCTACTAAAATTAGTCTTGGCTTCACATTTCTTTCATCCTTATTTTCTTTCTCTTCTTAATTTTCTCATGAGGCAAAATCTGATTGTATCATTTAAAAATATACTATATTAAATTCTTTTGGGGATGAAGTAGAATATATCATATAGGATTCTGGCAGAAAACAAAAGCCACATTCAGCAGAGGTTTTTGCACAGATATTTTCATAAAGTACTATTTTCAGAGGTGTGAGAGCCAACAAAAGATGTTGCCACTAGCAACAGCAGTCTGAGGAGGTGTATTAGTTTCCTAAGCTGCTGTCACCAATTAATACAAACTTAGTGACTTAAAACAATAAACATTTATTCTCTCACAGTTCTGGAGGCCAGAAGTTCAAAATGAAATTTCCTGAGCTAAAGCCAAGGCATTGGAAAGACTTGTTCCTTCTGGCGGTTCCAGGTGGAGACTCTGTTCCTTGCCTCTTTGAAAGCTTCTGATTACTGCTGACATTCCTTGGCTTGTGCTTGTGTCACTCTGATCTCTGCTTCTCTGGTCACATAGACTTTTCTTCTGCATCTAATTTCCCTCTGCTTCCTCTTATAAGCACACTTGTGGTTGCATTTAGTGGCCACCCAGTTAATCTAGGATAATCTCCTATCTGAATTACACCTGAAAAGTCCTATAGAAGACAACTTTCATGGGTTCCAGATATCAGGAGCTGGTTATCTTTGGTCACTACTATTCAGCCTCCCAATGTGAGGAATGTTGATGTTGAGGCCTGGAGCTGGGGCAGAGAAAGCTCTGAGTAGAAGGCACAGCCACTGTTACAGTGGTGTCCCTTGTCCCCGTGGGGAGAGAGCAGGAAGAAGAAACACCCTGATCTCCGTTCTCACACCCTACACTTTGCCTCAATCTTCTGCCAACGCATTCCATTAGCTTGGGTAGAAGATGCAATCCATTGAAGTCAACCTCCTTGGTATAGCACAGGGCAGAACAAAGCAGAGAATGGATTTAGGGAAAAATCAGTATGAAGGGAGGCATCAATATAAGACCACTGTTGAGTGGTGGGCATGATACAGTCCTGGTCTCTGAGCAGCGTTTGCCAGAGGAGTACCTTGTGCTAGAGTTGGCTGCCCAGCACACAGACATATGCTCTAGAGTTTTCATGGAGTCTTGGGTCTGGGCCACTTCCAGTTAAGAGGAGATAGTCTGAGAGATTTGAGGTTGAGTTTCAGTCCAGGATTTGAATTTCTTTGTTATCCCCAGAGCCCTAGTCTGTGGTGGAAAAAGACTGTTTGGTTGACTAAAGGGACTGAGAAGTAATAGGATCCCAAGCTTTCAGAAAACTACATTCTGAAATCAGCACCAGTCCTCTCTCTCTGTCAGAAGTTTCCACTCCCAGAAAATTACACTGCATATCTTGTCTTCAGGAACCCCATGCTGTTCTTGAGACTTGCAGTGGAACTGTGATACCTTGTATAACATAGCTGCCATATCTATGTAGAAATTTAAAACCAAGCTTGGATCAGCAAGGGACAGAGTCTGGCCTTGGTATGGTAAGTGAGCCCAAGGACTGCAGGCCAGTCTCTGCCCCACAGCCCTGGCCCACTCATTCCACAGCTTTTCTTCCTCTCTGCCACTTCCTAACCGATACCTCCTCAGCTCCCCTCTCAGGGCCCGCTATCAGCCATGCCCGCAGCCATCAGTTCTGACTTCTATCTTCTCCTCTCTCATATCATTCCCAGTTGAGACTTGAGAGGTCCTTCCTGGCAAACTGGCTGGGATTGATATCAGGTGTTTTGGGAAGTACCCATATCCAAATTCCTGCCTTCTAATGATTGCCCTGATTTTTTTTATTGACATTTGAAACTAAAGACAAAACCAGCTGTTTCTCGAGGGGGGAAAAAAGCAAAACATGAAAGGAATCTCCCATGTAACCCATCACCCCCACAAAGCTCAAACCAATAAAATGAGTCCAGCCAATAATTCAATCTCTGCGTTGTTCACTGTGCCTAAGTTGACAGAAGCAGCACAGTAGGGACCCCTCTTTGATGAGGAATTTATCATTAGCAATTTTATTAGCTTTAATGTAGCCAACAGGGGCTACTGATAGTTTCAGTATTCATTTTCCTGAGGGAGTTTTCCCCCCCAAAGAACAAATGTTCTACAGGCCTGATATATAATTGCCTTTATAATTTAGTGTGTCTCGATTGAATGAGAAACTTTACAAAGTGCCATCACTAAAGAAGGATCCTATAGTTTGTAATCTACAACATTTTTTTCCCTTATACCTTTCTTTTACAAAGTTTTCAGAGTGTAGAAGCATACCTACTATAACTATTACACTCATTCTCTGAAGGGAGACAGTCATTTGTCATGGTTCAAAGCAATTTTTCAGTGGGAATGATCTAAAATGTCTTGTTTGGACATAAATGGCCATCCATTAATTGGTAATTCAAGCAAGTTATTTAAAGTCAGGCAATTAGGTTAATGAGACCAACAGTCTTTGAAGTTGAATGGGAGTAGGGATGAGCTCACCACTACTTAAGAAGACATTAAATCGATTTCGTGTAAAAGGTAGAGGGACAGAGTCCCCTCCTCCAGTTTCAAGGAAAGATCATGCACACACAGATTTAGCTCCAGGCATGGAAATTAGATGGTGGGCCCCTCAGGCTTTCTGGTAACCAACACGCTATCGAGGAAGAAACAACAGCTGCCCATGCTCTATCATGGGGAAAGATGACAGGTCTGGATTAGGTCTTGCACGGAGGCCAGAAACTCTTGAGGGAGCAACCCCAGGCAGACACGACAGAACCACAGACACATATAATGCCCCAAACTGAAGCAGATGGAATTGCTGATAAATGAGTTGAAATGGTAGAGGTCCCTAAAGTGGATTTACTGATAGCTGCTTCATGGAGGGGCAATTTTGGGGTGGGGGAAGATTGTCTTTAGATGTTAATCAGAGGCATTCATATGTTCTGTCTTTCACCCTTCAAAGGAAGGTGTCAGATGTCTTGATGAAATACCTCCTGTGCTTACCCAGACACGGGACTAGTCACCCTGTTGATAAATGACTCAGGGCGAATCAATAGAGTGAGGGTCAGGCTTGGCTAAACCCATGGTCACAGTGCAAGTGTAATTATGTCATAAGCAGTCAATGGGGTAGTACTCAGCCAAGGCCATGGCCCACTTTTGAAGGCAACATCTGGAATTAGGAGACTGGGGATTGTAAGGAATGAGGGTATAGGGGTGAAGAATTTAAGAGGACCAAACTCTCTTATGAGAGCCAGCTCTTGCCAAATTCACTTGTTGCCACCATGTATGGATGTCTGGGTGTAATAAGTAACAGAACTACATAATGATATCTTCGGTGCCTGCAAAAGATAAGTGACCTCACAGTTTGGGAGGTCTCCTGGCAGAAATGGGCCACCTAGGTAACACTTAGCTGAAGGGAAGGGTATGCCCTATGGGGAAATACATGATGATTGAATTTGCATTATTAAATAACTAAGCTGAATTTAAGAAGGAGAGAAAAATATTATTGCGGAACCCAGGTTGATTTTGAAGTCTGCTGCTGGGAGGTGTGATATGCCTGTGACATCTCTCATGTACCTTGGAGTAGATTCTCTTCTCTGAAAAACACCATCATGCATCCTCTAGATTTGGGGAGACAGAATTATTTTCTTCATGGTGCTGATAGGAGGGAGAAAAAAGTTGCTGTGAGGGAGGAGGTAGTTGCTTGGGCAACTAGTGCCAGAAGCGCCTGGGGCCGTATACAAGTAATTAGCTGGTGCTGCATGAATCTCCACTGTTGGGTACTCATGTCTCCTTCCCTCCAAAGCTGCCCATATGTCTTTTTTCTCAATCTCAGACTATCCTAAATGTTTCTTTTAACCTAGAATGTATGGAAGTGCCCAGGCTCTGAGTCTGGGTCCTACTAGGGTTAGTCCTTCCTGACTAAGCCCTTCCTGGTTTTGTTTTCTTTTTGATAGAGTTAAAGAAATAAGGTAAGTTCTCCCTTCCTTACAAGAAATTGAGTCAAGGAGACAGTTGTGAATGGCCTCAGTCTGTCTTGACCAGCCTAGTGATTGAAGCACTGTAGCCATTTTGGTTGCCAAGGCTGTTTAACACATGAAAGTCTACTCAGAGTATGGAGTAGGGTATGGGGTAACTTGGATTTCCATAAGCCTAGGGCAGGTGGGGATATTCTGGCCAAAGTTGACCCTGCTAAGGTGGTGCTAGACTCAACAACAGGACAGGCCAGGACCAAAGAAATGTCAGGGTACTTCTAGGGGGGCTCTTCCTGAGTTCCTCATTTGTAGGCTACTCAGAACCACTTGGATCAGGGTTTTTGGACATTCTGCTAACTTTAACTGAAATCTTTATTACAGACTTTTAATGTACCTGGCACTATATTAGGTCCTTGGGAAACAGCAGTCAACCAGAGAAATATTGTGATTGCATCCATATCTTCTGCACATTATTACAAATCCTGAGCAAATGGCTGGCATCCACAGGTTAGAGATGCTCTGCTTTAAAAACCACCAACTGGCTGTCTCAACCTAGAAGTGAGGGTAACTTATGCCCAGTTTTTCTTTTTTGTTCTTCTGTGATTAAAGGACCTAAAGGCTTATCAGGCAGAGTTGCGTTAAAGGCTCTGGTTGACATTATTTGTCATCAAGATCTTCCTCTTTTGCTTCCAAGGGCTTTTTTTTAACTTTGCATAGATAATTGTCCATTTTTCCTTCTTTCCAATCAGTCCACATCCTTTTTCCCCCTTACATTTCAAAATAAGGTGTACACTTTCAATAAGTTTGCTCTGATTAATGCTACCCATAGTCCTGAAATCTTCAGTAGGCTCTATCCCACATATAATGGATGTATTTTATGTATGAAAAAAATGGCTTTTAGTTATTTGTGAACTTTCTTTTAGCAGTTTCCTCAGTGAAAGTTGTATTTTCACCTTTGCTGCCACTTATGTAGTTTTGAGACCCGTACACCAGGTGGTGGTAGTCTCCTCATGCTCTGATTATGCATTCTGAATAATTTGCAAAGGAGAAAAATGAAAGGGGAGAACTAATTTTTAATCAGATACCTATCATGTGCCATGCCTTTGTACAATAGCTAATTTATTCATCAGAAGTAATCTATGAGGTAGATGTTGTTGTTTTCATTTTACAGTTAAGGAAACGAAATTTGGGGAGAGGTAGAGTAACTTCCTCAAATTCACCAACCTCAATGGTGAAGCTAATGGTGTTAGGTCTGAGCCTTCCAGCTATTTAAGATGAAGACATGTGTGTCTTTTCTATGTGGTTATACAGACAATGATGAAGTCAACCACCATTTAAGAGTAACGGTTCTAACAATATCTGAAGCATAACTTGGTATCTTCCTCATTAATTCTTGTATCATAGAGATCCAGATATTTGTAAGTGGGCAAAAAATTGCTGTTGACAGCTATTGGAAGACAAAAATAGCTTTTAAATTATTTTATATTCCAAAGTACATATTTCTCACAACCATGTTCTCTGTAATTTCTAATTTTTTTTTTTCCATATTACTTTACTTTAAGGGAGGAAGTCCCTCTTCCAATGACTTGAGAGCTGGAAAACCTGGGCTCTAGACTCAGGTTACTGGGACTATTTTCTGAGGCATGTCTCTTCCTTCCTTTGGTCCTCAATTCCCCAAATGTGAAATATGGAGGTCGGAATAAAGGCTATTGACACCCTCTTCTAAAGTCCTGTTGGTTATTTGGCTGTTATATGACCATCATCTAACTCATTCAACAAATATGAAGACATGGCACCACCAGGCACTGCCTTGTCTGGGATTGGTTTGTGTAGCGCTTCAATAATCAAAATAATCAAGTTTCTTCTAGTGGATTTTTTTTCACAGTTGAAGATAACTTTTTGCATACCTCACCTAGGTCCCCACCATGAAGGACACATCTCCCTGTAACAATATTTGCTCTGTAACAGCACTGAACAGATATGCTATCATTTAACAAACATTTAGGCTAATTTCTTAAAAAATTTTATACATAATGCTGCAATAAGCATATCTAAAGACAAATCTTTGTATTCCTCTTAGATGTGTTACCTAGGGTACACTGTAAAATATTATGGCCCCAAAATTCTCCTTTTCTTTTTGCTCTTTTGTTTTCTATGGATTTTGTTTTCTGTTCTCTCATTACAACAGGAGTTTATGAGCAGCACATTTTTCTAACCTCTCCCAATCACTTGATATTATAATAAAAAACTTTTGCCAATATGATAGGTAAAAATGGTAAAGAAAGTCTTATTTTAATCTGAATGTCTTTTGCTACCAATGAGGTTCTATATTTTTATCTGTTTATTAGTTGTTGGTATTTCTTATTTTATTTTAGTCAATTTTGTTCTCTGCACATTTTATATTGGAATGTTTTATTCTTTCATGATTTATTTTAAGGTCCCTATATAAATTAAAGTATTAACTCTTTGTATAAATTTTTTGTGCTGCCATTTTCATTTTAATTTTATATTCAGAAAATGTAAATTTTTATGTAGTCAATATTTTCATTTTAAAAAAACAATTTCTGCTTTACAAAATTCTTCCAAAGCTGACATTACATAAATATTTATTTATGTGTTCTTTAGATTAAAAAACATTCAATAATTATTTACCTTGTAATACAGTGGACTGCCATTCATCTGAAATTTATTTTGTATATAGTGCCAGGATTCGTATTAATTTTTTTGAATAATTATTAGATTATTTCATCATTTATTGAATAGTTATATTTTCACTGGTTTTGAATGTCGCCTTTAAGTGATTACATTTTAATTTAATTTAATTTTTTTTTTATTTTTTGAGTTAGAGTCTCATTGTCATCCAGGCTGGAGTGAAGTGGCACAGTAATGGTTACCACAGCCTCAACCTGCTAGGCTAAGGCGATCCTGCTACTTCAACCTTCCAAGTAGCTGGAACTACAGGTGCGTGCCACCACACCCAGCTAGTTTTTTTGTTTTTAATTTATCATAGAGACAGGGTCTTGCCAAGTTGCCCAGGCTAATCTTGAACTCCTGGTCTCAGGTAATCCTCTTGATTCTGCCTTCCAAAGTACTGAGATGACAGGTGTGAGCCACTCCACCTGGTTGATTCTATTATTATTGTTAACATTATTTTAAAGATGTGGGATACAATTCAGGGTTAGGTACATAAGTGATTCCACTTTTAAATATGAAAAATTGGGTGGGTAGGGTGACCCATACCTGTAATCCCAGGGTTTTGGGTGGCCAAGGTGGGAGGATTGCTTGAGGCTAGGAGTTTAAGACCAGACTGGGCAACAAAGCGAGACCTACTTCTCTACAAAAATTAAAAAAACAAAAATAAACAAAAATAAGCTGGGTATGATTGTATGCACTTGTAGTTCCAACTACTTGTGAGGCTGAGGCAGGAGGATCACTTGAGCACAGGAGTTTGAGGTTCGAGTGAGCTATGATCATGCCACTGAGCTCCAGCCTGGGCAACAGAGTGAGCCCCTATCTCTAAAAATAAATAAATGAATAAATGAAAAATATCTTTATCTGAAAATGTGTTACTAATTTGTTCAATTTTATAAGGAAACATGTATTTATTTGTCAGGGTACATAGAAATAGCAAGAACAGTTAGTTCTACCAGTGAAGGCAGAATAATGGTAGTAGTAACAGCAGTGGTAATTCAGAACTAAGTGGAATCTCAGCAAATACAAAGACTTAAATTTTTACATCACTGGTTTCAACAAGTTCACCACATTAAGGTATATCTGTCAGGTGTACACTCTTTTCTTCCTTCTTTCTATCATTCTGGCAAACATTTGTTAAGTGACTACTTCTAGACTAAATTCCAGAGAGAATGCAAACATAAGTAAAACATAGTGTCTGTCCCTGAATTTCTAATCAGCTGGTGGGGTAGAGTATTAGCTGGGAATGCTTTTGGCTTTGATAAACAAAATGCTCAACTAAGGATGGCTTCAGCCAGAAGTGTGGTGCTGAGTAGTGTCTGATGCTAGTTTAGTAGCTTGAAGAACATAAGACTCTGAGTTGTCATCTCTTGGATGTTCTTGCCTTCTACCTTTCTGTTGCAAAAAAAAGCTGTAGCTGCTCCAATCAACACACTCTCATTCATCCATGTTCAAAGGTAGGGATCAATGGACAATGTGAGGCAAGAAAGTTTCTCCTCATGGTGCATCCCTCTTATAACAGAGGAACCTCTTCCCAGAAACCACCTAGCAGATTTCTTCTTCCATCTCATAGATCAATCCTTAGACCAGAAGTTGGATTCACTTCTGAAGATCAATGCATCTCTGGCTAATACTAAACAAAATTCTGGTTTTGTGAATAAGGAAAGAGGGCAAACAAATTTGAAGAGGGAACTGATTGGAAGAGGCATCTTCTTCTACCCACTTATATACACAAATATACTAAAGTGAAATAAGTACTTGTAGAGGAATTCTAATATCCATCCTGCTTTCTACTACCTTGGTAAACCTAACCCTTCTTAGTCTCAGTTTTCTCATATGTAAAGTAGAGAAATTAATTGTTCTGTCCACATATAGGGCTAACTAGATGAGCGCTTTGTAAATCATAAGACATTAAACACCCATACCTTGTTGGTTTCTAAACATCGTTCTTGTTTAGGACAGTCTCTAAGGTCCCACTGATCTGTAGTTTGACATGATAAGTTTGGGCAAGGAGGTGGGGCAAAGGACAGGATATCAATAGGGTTGGGATAAGGGTCACTTTAGGCACAAGACTGGAATGTGTAAAAGAACTGGAATCTCATCATTACATTTCTGTGCACAAATCTAGAGCTAGACAAAGAATTGGGAAAGCGAAGCCTTTCCTCTCTTATAATGATCAGTGCTTGGTGGATGTTGACAAGGGGAAATGATAAATTCACATACCTTTACTGGATGCTTTCTCTCTTGAGAGTGTGGAATCATGAATGGAAAGTTCCTCAGAGATAGCCTGAGGCAGGTGCTGAAGTCCTTCCCCCTGGCTGTGAGGTGGTGGCAGAAGACTTGCTTTCCCTTAGGCAAAGAGCTGTAGCTCTACTTTTAAAAACAACTTGGACAGGAGGAAAAATTGAGTTATTTAGAATGGGAGGTCAGTCAAAGGAGGACTTGAAGGGGGACCTTGGTGATTAAGTTCAACCGTTTCCTTTTTGTGGGTGTAGGAGAGACATATTTCTGACTTTGCCCTGACCTTTTAAACTTTAGCCTGCTTGCTAAGCTGGTTGAAGCCCAAGTTCCTCTTCTAACCACAAGAGTCCTTTGCTTTCTCCCTGGAAATGTGGAGCCTTGCCATTACCCACATCTGCCAGAAACTCCCCTCTGTAAACCTTGTCTGAACCTTAGTTCACGTTTAACCAACCCGCTTCCATTTACCGAGGCAGCTTGGTAAACAGACGGCCCTGGGTGCAGTTAATAATCTTGTCATTTTTACCTTGTGGTCTTTTATATCTACCTCACCCCTCTAGTTAAATTAAATTGCCATCAGTCTCTTTCCCTCCAGGGCGAAGATTAATGGGCCTTCAGCTGTCCCCGTAGAACACATGCAATCGTCACGTCCTGAGGAGAAATGCAGGCTAATAAATTATGGGCTGTCATCATAGAGGATGGTGGGCAACTCCAGAGTTCTTCTCAGTTCATGGAGTTTTGGACGAGGCATGTGCAGGGCCAAGGATGGGCACCTTGTGGCACTCACTAATGCTGATGCCTTTGACAGGTGCAGGAAGGTTGAGATACTGAGGTCATTCCAGATGTGTATCCAGCAAGCAGTTTCTACTGGTGAGGCTCTGGGAGGGCTGAGAGCAGGTTGGACTCTTCTCAGAATGAATGGCCTCTGACTGGTTTCTAGTAGGACAGCTGCTCACCCCTCACTCCCTTACCTGGGAAAACAAGGCTTCAACTGTCCCAAGGATTTTGTCTTTTGATTCACCAGAAGGCTTGCCCCCTCTGCCTATTAAATGTAGCTTTCTGGACCATGTCAGTTCATTGGATCCCAACTCCTTACCTACCACTTATAGGGCTCCCAGAAGTTTTCCAAAAAATTATCACACCACAAGATTTCACTGGGCTTGCAAAATGTGTGGTGGTCTCGATGTCAATGTGCTCCCAACACTCATGTATCACTCCCCTGACCCACTTGTACCAGCCAGTTGTTAAAAAGCTTACAAACTTTTCAGTGGAAATAAACCCAATTCTGTTTTATCAAAATGGATTAGCTTTGCAGTGGTCCATTCTTCTATTGATGGATTGAGTTCTAAAAAGACACAAAATGTTTTAAAATAGAAATCTTATTAATACCAAACATCCTTTCTGATGTCCCTAAGAAGTAAAACCAAGAGCTTACTTGGTAAAGTAATTCTCTTAATCTAGTCTGTGCAGTTGAATGCTTTTCCTCATTTCCTCCCTTGATTGTTAAATCTAAGAGAAACGTTGACCTTGGCTAATGACATTCACTCTGTTCTGAGAACCATTTCCTCTGCTGGTTGGGTCCCTATGAGGGGGAAACTGGTTTCTGTATGGAAGCAGGTCTCACAAACCTAAAGAACCAGTACCTATTATTTTGTCCAGTACTCATCAACAAATAATATTATACTACTGTAAAATTTTAATTAGAATGTACATAATACTATATTCTGGGAGCTACTGGACCTTAAGTAAGTAATTTCATTTTTTGACCTTCAGTTTCTTCATATGTAAAATGGAGATCAAATGACCTGCCATATTACTTCATAGTTTGGTTAAAAAATGTTTTGAAAAACCTATGTAGTCACAGTATTTAGTCCTATACTAGTGATATAAATGGAGATCTTGAGGAGTTATTTTTAGTTGAGTTGGTGAGTAGCATTTGTTATAGAATATTGCCTTATAAAAGGCGCTTAATGTGCATTGTCTGGTGTTAGTTCTGACATTATCTATTTATTCTAAGTATGATTATTTTACCTAATAATAATTTTATTGTTTTCTATATGCCAAACATTAATTTAAACAATTTACATGTTTCAACTCATTTAACCTTTACATCAACCTTGTGAGATATAGGCATCATTATTATTCCATTTTACAGATTAGAATATCAAGGTGCAGAGAGGTTAAGTGTCTCGCTCAAGATTTTGTAGTAAGTGAGGGGTAGCTCTAAGAATCCAATGCGGGTGGCATGGCTCCAGAATTCTTACTTGTAAGATGCTTAATTATGCAATTAGAGTAAACTAGTTGGTGAGTGAAGAACCCAGATCCTATCTCAAATCCCAAGATTTTTCTCTACTCGTGGTTAACCCAATATCCAGGGCATTTATGAATAGTTTAAAAAATCATTATGGAAACTATATGTACATATGGTACATAAACACACATGTATCTTTGTATATTTAGACAATGTCCCTCAAATATGTTTGTACTTAAAATCCAGCAAACACTCTGCATTCTGATTAGAACAGGGAAAAAAGTGATAAAGGACCTCAAACTGGAGACTTCACCATGTTGACAGTCACCGTTTATGCTGAAATGTACACTGTTTTCAGCAAGAAGTATGACCCCAGTTTTCAAAGGTCAAATAAATCACCTTTAAAGTCGTGAAAAGGTAAACAGACTGATGCCTGGGCAGCTTTCCTGAGTTTATGAGGTCTTCTGGCAACAGGGATGTACAAAAGCCCCATCAATCATCCCCACCCCACATCCAACTCCCAAAACATTTATTCCTAGGGGGATTGCTCTACCATTCTGGGTAATTGTCCCTAGAACTATTATTAGGAAATATTAAATCAAATGAAAATGGAAACCCCCAGAGTAAACATGCCTTTACAGGAAAGCACTTTCCCTCTAGTCAAATTTTAAAAATGTAGCTGTGATTCAAAGGAGGCTGAGAGGATGGCAGAACTATTGGGGTTAGTAGGGGGAGGGAAATGAAGGAAGAATGGCAAGGAAAAAGAGTAGGGAGATATCTAGGCAGGCAAGCGTGACATGACATAAACAAAATAGTTGTCACTGATGAAAAATAATCCCACAGTGCACTGCAGGGTATGTTTGCTTGCCAATCATTTTTCACTTTGCTGGTATCATCTTTTAAGTTCTCTAAAAAGCTCGATAAACCTTCTTTCAGCACATTCTTAAGTTATACTCATATATAAAAAAACTCACTGTAAATCTAGAAGTCATCTTGGAAATGACTATTCCGTACAAGCAAATAAATGTCTTTTAAAGACCTTTTCATCAGCACACTTAAATTTTGTGCTATTTTTTCACTGTCATGTAATGAGAGCCTGCCTGATCTAAACAAAAACTCTTTAAAGAAGTGATTACAGTCAGGCCTTGTGTGCTGTCAAATGGATCCCTGGCCATTCGGACACAGTCCATGTCAAGACCGCTTGGTGATTTAGTCTCTCCTCCAGCTTTTCTTCTATGTACAGTAACAGCCCAAGACAAGCCCTTCCATCTGGAGAATCTTTTCCAACTTTAGATGTCTTGTGGTGTTTTCCACCACTCTAAATTTCATGGGGACATTTGCAGAAGAGGCATACTATGACTCCAATTTCAGAATTTTATTTATTTATTTATTGCTTTTTAAGATGGGAAGAAGAATAAGGGAAAGAGGGTTGGGAAGGAAGATGAAAGCTCAGTTTCTTTTAACTCTTGCTCCTTTTAAAATCAGATAATGTTGTATTGAATCAATGTCATTTAAATTTGATTTTAGATTCTTTCTTTTTTTTTTTTCAAGTGAACTTAGCCTGGGATCTGTCCAAGTCAGGCTGGAGAGACCACCAAGTGTTCTTATCAACCAGAGACCTAATTGTGGTCATTTATTATAGTCACTTATCTGATAGTAGCTTCATTATCTGTGATAGTTTTACAGGGACAAAATCCACCAGGCATCCAATGGAGCATATACACATGTTACCTTGTGGCAGGGTGTCTGTTACTTACTGTCAACACTAACTGGCCCTAGTCACCTATCTGCAGCTTATATGAAGTAACAATGAGTTTAATAAGCTCCAGTGAAAGCTGCAATGTAAATATCACATCAGGAGCGTTTGCCTTGTCAGGCCTCTTAAACAAATAAAGGTGGTGGAGAAGTACAAACAGAACAGGATTGGAGCCTAATGAGATTCCATTGCTGCTTCATTGCAGACTAGATTATCATCACAGACAGTGCATTAGAAGGGATAGTGCCCAGAGAATCTCTCCAACTGAAGTTCACCCTAAATTCTGGTTTTGGGACTTGAGTGAATGTGCCACCCATTTGGGAGCAAATATATGCTGAAAATGGATACTGATTTCTCAGGATTCTTATTTTCAGATAATATCTAGTACAGTAAATCACTTGGTTTTGAAAGGTACCATATCAGGCATTATACAGCTACCATTACGTGGACCTACATTTTTTTTGTTAAAAACTTTTTGTATATAATGGGCAACAGGCTTCAGTGAAACCCCATTGGAATAAAACCACAAAGCAGGCTACTAATAGAGGGCAAAGCATGTGGACTGAACAAATCAGAATATCTGAAGTTATTTTTATATAGCCCCAATCCTTAGCTGTGTCTACATGTGAGTGTGTGGCTATTTGCATATCCTTACAACCTTAGCTTGGAGAAGGATGGAAGGTTCCCTTGCCTAAGCAGGCAGAGCTTTCCTTGAACCCACAGAGAAAGAGAGGACTGGGATCTGAGAGACATGAAAGAAGATCACCAGCCTTCCCAAATTCTCTCTTCCCAAGTCTCTCTTCCTTCAAATCTTCTCCGATTTCTGCTAATAGAAATCATTTCACTCTTTTGATATTAAGGGACTTTTTTCTCTTTAGCTTTATAAGGTAAACAACCCTGGGAAGGGAAGCATGTTAACTCCTTTTTAACAGAATGGCTAGTATAAAATAAGTCATTAGAAGACCTGGTTGTAAGTCCCAACTGAGCACTAACTTGTTAGGTGACAGTTGAGAAATTTCCTTATCTTCCTAAGTCTCGGTTTCTTCATCTGTAAAATGCGGATGCTGCCACCTTTTTCCCCCACAGTATTTTACAGAGCAAGCACTATACAGTCAATACAAGTGTGCTATGTTTATTAGCTCGGCATATCATGATTAGCTCAATTATCTAACTTTTTCCTGACAGAATGGGAAGAGTTGATGGTAGAGGAGGAGCTCAGAAGAGAAAATTGTTTTGTGCAGCTTCTCAAAATGTGTTCTGTAGAATAGTAGTTCCTTCTGCTATTATTAGGTGTTATTAAAAAAGGGGGCTATGGTCAAGTGCATCTGGGAAAGCAAGGTTTGATAAATTTCTCTAGTACAAGACTTCTCAGAACAGTTAAAAAGTAAAGGTTTATTACGGGCGATGTGTAAATCTATAGGAAGAGGATTTAATATGCAAAATTATTCAACTGTAAACTTTCTCTTTAACACTTTTTTGAGAGTAAGTATTCCTTAGCGTTCACAATGAGAAATTCTGGCCTAAAGCATCAAATCTTGTTTGGAAAGCACCAGACCTGGTGGTCTCCTATATCTGGGGGTCATAAAGAAGATCCTGAACTGAAAGTAGTGAGAGGTAGAGTTGATGCATGGAGGATGCCAAAAATGAGGAGAAGGACCTAGGAAGGTAGACAGGGAGGGCTTGAAGGAAAACACTATCTTCTTTAGAGTTATAATTAGGGCAGGTTAGTGACCTGGCTTGAATACTTGGATAAGTATCAGCAATCCCTAGAAGCCACCCAGGGAGGGCTATGACCTGCCTAAGGAGAGAAATGCATTTGGGGAATAGTGGGTAGGTAAGTTTCTTTATTGAAGGATTTCTCACTGATGTGCTTTGTGAATCTCTAGGAGGGACACATTAATTCTCTAAGGCATAGTCAAGTGAGAGCCAAAAGAGAATAAAGGGGAGGAGGATGCAGGGAGAGAAAGAGGGGGAGACTGAGGGAGTCATCTGGTAACGGTGGAGATACTGGTGGACTCCCCAAAGACATCATCACTATCATTTCCTCTGACTGACTCCTCCATTGGCATGTGAGCTTTGCCTTACTCCTGCTCCAGATAACTGGATTATTTATTATTAAATATTAATAAAGGAGCTTTTAAGAGCAGGACATGTCTGTGACCAAGGGGAAACTTGAATTGAGGATTTCTGGTGACCCAAAGGCCCCCAGGTCACTCACTATGTCTTGGAGAATATGATATATGTTAAGGATGACTCTCTCTAGGGTATGGGAAGGAGCCTTCAGATAGAGCCAGATCTTTACATGTGCCAGGGACTAAATTGTGTGCCCCTCTCCCCCAACTTATTGTTGAAGGCCTAACCCCCAACATACATATTTGGAGACAGGGCCCATAAGGAAGTAATTAAGGTTGAATGAAGTCATAGGGGTGGGGCATTAATCTGATGGTGTTAGTTTTCTAAAGAGGGTTTCTCTCTTTTTCTCTCTCTGCCATGAGAGAACACCACAAACCAGAAAAAGGGCCCTCACCAGGAATTGAATCAGCTGGCACTTTGATCTTAGACTTCTCTGTCTCCTGGACTGTGAGAAATAAATAAATTTCTGTTGTTTAAGCTATGCAGTCTGTGGCATTTTGTTATGACAGCCTTAGTTGACTCAGACCAACAGCAAAGTTGCAGTTTGCTTCTAAAGTTTGCCATGAGATTATCAATTCCAAAGAGACTTCTTTCTATCAATGCTGGTTTTGAGTGATAATGGGTCCCACTGGTCTCTTTTCTTGACCTTTCCCCCAATTTTTCTTCTTACTTTGCTCATTTAAGAAAACACATCTCCATAGACATGTGCCTTTTGGGTTGTAAAGGGGAGTGTTTTCTCTCCATCTGTTTCCCCTCTCTCTCTAGTCCATTTCTCCTCCATTGTTACTTACAGTCAACCCCCACACAGTAAGCACACAGGAGAGCATGTGCTAGAGACATACTGATATTTTGATGTATGGGTAACACGCCATGTTTTTAGATGGCAATAAAAAAATATGTGCTGAGGCTCTTCCCCAACAAGTGGCAAACTACCCATACTTCCTAGCAGGAAGCCCAGGCTGAGAACGTGGTTTAAAACTCAGGAAGGACATCTGTGATGACAGAGCTCAAAAAGCAGATGTTCTTAAGTTGCTGGGAGGCTAAGTTGATTATTTATTGGGAAAAAATTTACTATGCATTTGTATATGTAGAAGTGCTCAGTTATTTTAAAAAACTGTTAATTCATAGCAATATAAGCATTATATACACCGTGCTCTGCCATATGAATAAATAATTGAATCTAGACTTATTTGAGCCTTCTTGTATCTTCTCAAGCTCTCTTTTCACTTCACATTTTGTCATGGAATTTGTTCAGGTGATAGTCGAAGATCGTGAGAAAAATGTCAAAATCTCTCTATATTTAAAAAAGTGTATATTTTTAATGTGAGGCGTATAAAGAAATCAAAGAAGGCACTAGGTGCCTTCTGTTTCCACATAAATGTCAGTTCAGGGTCCAAACGACTTATTTTTAACAACACAAACTGCTGACCTGTCTCCAGAGAATCAGAGTTTTCATTGGAATTCTCAAGAGCAGAGCTGAGGCAGCAGGAGGGAGAGAGGAAGACTTGATGTCCTTGGCAGCTGACTACCACACAAATTTAGATTTTGGAAGCCTTGAGTAATTAGCAGATCACCATGCCATCTGCAAGCATTAATTGGCTACTCTGGCCACCTGCTGCCGAGGAGTCGCTTTATTTGACAAATGGCAAGTGAGACTAGAAGTTTAAAGGGCAATGATGGTATTGCTAGCTTCTCATTTACCAAGTGTCTACAATAAGCTAGGTATTATACACTTATTTTGGCCTAAGCTTAATAACAAGATTTAGCATTATTACAGCGTTTCACAGCAATACAAGATTAGCATCATGGCCATGTTTGGATGAGAAAACTGAGACTCAGAAAGTGAGTTGCCCAAGGCTTTGTGGCTAATAAGTAACAAAGCTGGAATGAGTGTGCCAGTCTGTCCCTTTTCTACACTGATACATTACTACTATAAGTAAGCTGAATGACCTTCACTTTATTAGTCATTTTAAGAGTGCACAAGTTGATAGAAGTCTGTTTTTCTTATTATCCAAAATTGACAGACCTGGTAGGAGCAAGCCACATTTTTATAAGGACAGTTGACCCTTGAACAATGCAGCAGCTAGGGGTGCTGACTCTCTGTGTGGTTAAAAAGCCTCATATAACTTTTTACTCCCTCAAAACTTAACTACTAATAGCCTACTACTGATCAGAAGCCTTACTGATAACATAAATAATCGATGAACACATATTTTTATATTAATATGTATTCTTACAATAAAGTAATTAAAGAAAATAAAATGTCATTAAGAAAATCATAAAGAAGAGAACATATATTTAATATTCATTAAGTGGAAGTGGATCCTCATAAAGGTTTTCATCCTCATGGCCTTCATGTTGCATAGGTTGAGGAAAAGAAGGGAGAAGATGGGTTGGTCTTGCTGTCTTAAGGGTGTCAGAGGAGATAGGAAATCCATGTATCAGTAGATCTATGTAGTTCAAACCTATGTTGTTCAAGGGTCAACTGTATAAGAATGTTTACAAATAATAGAGATAATTGTCCAGTTGCAGAGTGTGAGGACATAATGCTGGCAGTAAACAGTAAAGACACAGACTATAGAATGAATAAAACTCCTGCAAACCTAGGTCATTAAAATCATTGGGTCTTAGGAATAAAAGGCCATGTGGTCATAGCCACAAAATTTAAATGAGGACAGGAACTTTGCCTTATTCGTTAATGTAAATGATATAAGATGCATAGCAGATGTTCAAAAATTAATTATTAAGTGAATGAATTTATGAATATATATGGACTTCCTGACTGATTCTCTAGTCTCCTCCATAGCATTTCATTTGCATGAGTAACATTTACTACACTATATCAAGCTAGTGCTCAGCTTTTCCATGTTTGTGGTCCATTTTGAAATACTAGAATATTTGGCTGTACACTTAAAGGGATTAAATATTTTAAAACCACATTCAATGAGCTAATAATTTACATACAATTATTACTATACTGCAACAAAAACAGTGAATAAGTGTCCACAGTTTTCAGACACTTCACTTACTCACTAAGCAGACATTGTTGGTTATACGCTTTTCTGATGCAACTCATCTCCCATCCATCAGAGGCTAAAAATGCCAGATACTTAATTTTCCCAGACTCTCTTGCAGCTAGGATATGGCCATATGCTTCAATATTGGTAAATGGTACTTGAGAGGAACATGACCCTAAAAAAGAGACCCATGGAAAATTTACACATTTACCTGTGATGACTTGAAATATGGTAGCCATTCCCTATCCACGAAGGTAGATGTTTAATGAATAAATCAATGTACTTTGGCTTGAACATTGGAAAAATGGAATGAGCCTGAGATTTAAGGACATAACTGAGCTGCTGAACCAGCTTTGGTACTGCATTCCTCCAGTCTTTTTGTTATGCAAGATACATGTTCTTATATTTTATTCCTGTTAGTTGGGTATTTGGTTAATAGACAAAAAGTATGCTTGTAGCTGTGTGACTAGAACTCCTTGTGACCCAGTAATGCTTTCTTATACATTTCTGAAACAACTTCCTTATAATTTCTAGTAATATGTAATTTTTCTTTGGTGTATGCATAACACTAATCCCTATACAACATCGTTGTTAGAGTACTTACGTTCAGTGTAGCAGACTTTCTTTTTGTTCATTGTTCACAATGGGACAGTGTACTTGAGAAGCACTTGAGGTATATCAGTGTGCCATGGCAGACTGGTTGAGAAACACTGCTGTGTTTGAATGCTCTGCCTCAGTTTCTTCTCTTCTCTAGATTTCGTTTTCCTAGAAGGTTGCAGGATAACTTATTGATCATTGTATCTCAAGGGCCTACCCAAGAACCCACTGTATAATCACAATAATTACGAATATACATTGATTTTTATTTTGTGCC
Organism: Tarsius wallacei; assembly: GCA_963574415.1. NCBI lineage: Eukaryota > Metazoa > Chordata > Mammalia > Primates > Tarsiidae > Tarsius > Tarsius wallacei. Next base: position 7,680 of record CAUYQG010281130.1, on the reverse strand, counting down.
AGGCACAGATTTTACCTATTTTGGATGTAACTTTACAACATCCAAAGAGATGGTAACCCAGGATATGAACCAGGCAGAATGGCTCAGAGCTCATTGTTGAGTCCTTATGCTCTGCTTCTCACTAATAAAAGCTTCTCGGTAAACCTTTGCTGACTGAACATAACTGAAATGGCTCCTTGATGTCCTGCTCTCCATGTAATGGGCACTCAGTAAACATTTGTTGGTTGGAGTTCAGCTCCTGCTCAATTACTCAGGATAAACCAGGGGAAGAGTCTCTGGAGAGGCTGTGCTTTGAGCAGGGCTCTAACGAAGACAGCTGCTCCTGGGCACACCGGAGCTATTTCCTTTAGGGTGGCCAGCTCAGGTTCAGCCCAGATCCTGACTCAGCAGATAAGGTTATCTGTATGGCAGACCAAAGGGAATAAGTGGTGACTTCAGCCTGGAGGCTAATAAAAAAAAAATGTTTTGGCAAATCTAACTTCTCTGTTGGCAGTTGGATTAGAGGGCAGAAAGAACTAGAAGGTTCTCCCTGTTGCCTGGGGTTGGGATTTCTCTGATTTCAACTGAAGTTTGCTCTCACCTTTTTGCCCATGCTAGGAGGCTGGGAGAGAGCTGTGGGTAAGGAAGAGGAATAGGAGAGGTTCTCTCCTGTTATACCTTACTCATAGCATCAATAGGAAAAGTGGCAGGGGTTGTGTGTTTAGAATACAGCAACATAATGGCAGAATTAGGAATGGAGTAAGAGGGCTTTATTAATTTTGTTCATGGCAATATATTTTGTACAATATTTATTAAATGTCTTGAATAGTTACTGATTATATAGGGTAGATAATGACACAAGGAAAATATGTAGTTTAAAACAGCTATAAGAAAGAGAGTTATACTATATTTAGTTGGAAAGTATTTGTTGGAAATGGGGAAGGGGAGGTCACACATGGTAGGTGGTTGGCTGTGTTGGGGAAAACCTGTGGTTAATAAGAATTATTGTCCCTAATGTCTGACAGATAGAAGTTTTCTTGTACAATCTCATTTTTGTCCCTGGATGGTGGGTGCATACCATCTGTCATACGGTTGGACAAGCCAACAAACCCCCTTCCCCCCCACGGTTTGAACATGAGCACGAGTAAGCCCCAAAGGGTCACTATCACTCCCTCTCCATTTATCATGCCTTCCTTAGTGCCAAACAGCTGTGACAGGTTTTCTATTTTATACCTTACTAGAATGATTTGCCACCTCTGAAATATGTGGCAGTGGATTTAGCTGCAAGCAACAACCCTCTGAGCTGGTAAATGATTGTACTCACAGCACTCATAGGGTTAGGACGAGTGAATGAGGCTGTTTTCCCAAGACGCATGGGACATTTCTATTTCCAGCACTCAGTCCAGGCCATTCACAAGGGAGAACTGTGTAGGTACAGGTGATTCCAGGTACTGACCAGAAACCCTGCTTTTGGCCTTCCCTGCTGGGCTATTGTTTCCTTCCCCCATGTGACCACAGCCTCTTGCTGTTTGGGGCTGATAAAAGGACCATAAATCTCTCTTCTGGCTGCAATGTGGCACCTGAAACCTCAGCCCAGGCTTGATGTGAGAAAACAAGATAAAGCATTATGACTGGGTATTTTCAAATTATCCAAGGAGGTACCAAGAAATCTTGGTAGGTTACAGGCAGGGAAAGCATTTCTCAAAGTCCTGTCTATCCTGCCAAGTAGATCTCTGTGAATGAGATGAATGGTTTTACCTGTTGATAGCATCTACCTGCTGGCTCTGCACTGGTTTTCTTTTATTTTTTTGTGAGAAAGCAGGATTTATTGAGAGGACAGAAAAGCTCCCACAGTGGGAGGGGACCCGAGGGGGTTGCCCTTTGCAATGGTTTTCTAAACTTGTCAGAGGATGTTAAACTGCTAAACTGGACAGCTTGTAAGAAACTTTTCCATTGTGAGATTCCATGACTAAATTCCATAGCTGTATAAATCTTGAGACCTTAATTAAACCTTCTCACCTGGAGGTCAGTAAGAGAATAAAGCCTTCGCGCATGAGGCATACATTATATGCAATGATTTCAGTTCTTTCCTATGCATCTAGAATAGTACTAATTACTTACTATATTTGAAAGAGAAAAAGTAGTCATTCAAAACATTTTCTGTGTTCTGTGGTTCAGAGGAGGAACCCTGATTGAGAATGTCATGAGTTTTAAGGGAAAAGGCAAAGCTTTACCTAAAAGAGGAGGTAACCATGTATAGGGGCCCAGTTGTGTGGGGTGGATGGAGGTGGGGAGGGAGGGGGGAGAGAGAGAGAGAGAGCGAGAGAGAGAGAGAGAGAGAGAGAGAGAGAGAGAGAGAGAGAGAGAGAGAGAGAGAATCTTTTTAGCCTGGAGATGGTCTTAGTTTCTGAAACATAAACATGCTTGTATAGCACAGAACAGTTTGGTGATCTCATTCAATTACAGAGTATGGTCAGTAGGATGCCCTTGCCATGGGTTGGTTACTGTTGAAGTTGGTCAGATACGGATGTGACCAGCAAAATTTCCCTAAATTCCAGGTTATGCCATCTTCTCATGTTAATACTTATTACTGATTCCTTCTTATCCACTTCAGGTCTAATCCATATGAAAAATGGTGTGATGGTCTTCAGAGAGGGAAGCCCATGGCATGACTCTCAATAGAACTGTATCTTGAAGTGATTTTGACATCTTCATCTCAACTAGGTTAAGCCCACAAAAATAGTGTTAAAGGGAGCACACCCAGAATGCTTTGGGAGATTCTGATAAACACTCTTGATGCTTTGCAGCTGGGTTCATCATCTGTGTATTTCACAATAAAATTTTATGATACATCCAGACACCCAGCTGCTTGTGTTTGTGAGACAGCATTTTCTCTGCTACACCATTCAGATCTGCCCCACCTGGGACTCATTTTCCTTTTCCACTAACCTATTTCAAATGACAATGAAACTTCATTATCACACAGCTCCTGGAAGAGAATTTGAGGAATGCCATATCCAGGAGAATGTTCTATAGAGGCAACTTCATTTTATTAGATAAGGAGATACTGTCCCATGGCACCCAAAAAGCAGCAGGGCTAAGTTGGAGCTCTGAGAAGCATTTTAGAAAGAGCCAACAATCCCTTTATTAAGCACAGAGTACCCCATAGATCTCTAGCGGGCTGAGTTCCCTAGTTTCTCATAGAGTACAGCATAGTGGGTAAGAGAGTGGACTTTGAAATGAGACAGGCATGACTTCATATCTCAGCTCACTACTTATTCTGAACTTGGTTTCCTCATTTGTAAAACTGATAACTGTTCATACCTGCAGGGCTATGATAACTAGACATACCTGCAGGACTGAGGGTTTATGTGTGAAGTACTTAGGTACAGCACCGGGTACATGTTAATACTTGGTAGATTATGGCTATTTTTATTATGGAATGCATGATTATTTTTATTATAAGAATTAAAAACTGAAGATCATCTAGTCCAACTTCATACCATATCTATAACATTCCTTCCTAATGAAGAATTCTTGCAGTAAAGGACTTATATTTTTGCTTTGGGAGCATGCACAGTGGCCTTAATTAAACAATGTCACCCTGTCTGTATAAAAGGATAACCTTGCCCCTGTTCCAGATCATCTAAAAAATTCCAAGAGTTACTGTTTTCCTGTTTTCTGGAAGTTCCATTGAATAGCTTTTCTTTTCTTGCAGAGGTAGAGAGAAGTAATTTTTTTAAAGATGGGATCTCGCTCTGTTACTCCAGTAGGCTGGAGTACAGTGGTGTGATCATGGCTCACTGAACCCTTGGCCTCCTGGGCTCAAGCAATCCTTCACCTCAGCCTCCTAAGTAGCTGAGAGTACATGTATGTGTCATTACTCCTAGTGAATTAAAAAAAATGTTAGAGATGAGGTCTTACTATGTTGCCCAGGCTAGTCTCGAACTCCTGGTCTCAAGCAACCCTCCTGTTTTGGCTTCCCAAAGTGCTAGATTACAAGCATGAGGCATTGCAATCTTCCTTGACCAGTATTCTCAGTTCTGCTCCCATCTTCTCTCTTCCCCTCCACTCTCAAATCTAAGTTAAACACTGTTGATAAATTGCTAGGTGTCTTTCCACACATTTTCCTTTCAATATACATGCCTAATGCTGTGCTCTTAGAAAAAGTTTAGGGTGTGTGTGTGTGTGTGTGTGTGTGCTTTAAGCAAATGAATTTATGGTAGGATGCGTTATCTGCACTTTCTTTCTTTCTTTTTTTCCTAATATGCCTTAGAAATCTAACCATCTTAGTATAATACATAGCGGTTACTTTCATTTCAACCACTGCATGCAACAAGTATTCCTTGACATGAACATATCATTTTATTTTACTATTCCCATGTTGATAGACAGTTTTTGTCTCCAACTTTTTAGTATTATAGACATTATAGTAAATTGCCTTGTACATACTTTATTACCTTTATTATTAGTATTATCTTATTCATATGTGTGTTTTCCAGGGGAGAAGTAGAATTACCAGGTTATAGGTAAGATCATTTAAAATCCTGATAGATGCTGCCCAGTTGTTCTCCAAAATTGCTCTACCAATTTTATTTCCATTGGAAGTATGAGAGTGCCTGAATCTTTCTGTTGTTCATACTTAAAGGAAATATAGCTCAAAAGAGAGGTTTAGAATCAAGTCATGTGGAAGTTACAGGCAGTGTGGATTCAATTGTAGGTGTTCTTTTGGGATCTGCTGTTAATCCGCTAACTTATTGTCAGTGTATTGGGTGACAATTGGAAGTCTTATTGGCTGACTGTGGCAAGAATGAGAATACAATAAATAAAATCCTTCCTCAGCTCCAGACTGTCTGAACCCACAGCAGTCTCAAGTTTTACAATTGGGTTTTGGTGACTTGGCAGGTGGAGAGGGTGGAATATAATGGGATGTTGACTTAGAATATCATGGGATGTTGGGTTCTACCCTAGGTGCTGTTTTGGGGCTCAGGGAGGCCTTGAAGTAAATGTGGGGAGAAGTCAGTCATCTCGACTTTCATTGATCTGTGGTTAAATAGAACAAAAATAGAACCAGAAAACAAAATGTCTGAATCATGTAAACATTCGTTAGATTTATTTAGGATGAGAAACCAATTAGGTTAAGTTTGCTGCCTGAAGCAAGTTTTCTGAACTCTTATTTCCCTCTGCTTGAATCTCCTGGCAGGAAGCAAGGATTGCAAATTTTAGTTATTCTTGCAATTATGCTTCTTGTCATTTCTGTTCTTTAAGTAGTTATGGAGCAGCTACTCTGTTCTAGGCACTGTGATCAGTACTGGGAAATCAAAGGCAAACAATATACATACCAACTTTCACAGAGCTTAGAGTTACATTGGGTGACTAATTGCCAGAACAATTTGGCAGCATAAAATCAGAGAGTTATTGATCACTGGGGTGAAGGACCTGATACAGAATGTGTGTGTATGTGAATCAAGATGATGCAATACAATGGTACAGGTACTATGGGTAAAAGAGGTACTTCTCCTAGGGTGTGGTAGGTCACTGTCCCCTGTCCCTGGAAACTCAGGTAATTTGAATATTTCTTTTTTTATTTGTATAAATTTAGAGACCTACAATTGCAGTTTTATTATATGATCAAATATAACATATTTGTGAAGTCTGAGTTTTTAGTGTAATCATAACCAGAATGTACATTGTATACACTAAGTAATTTCCCTCACTCCTTCCCATAATTTGAATATTTCTCTCTAGTGTTTATGACAATGTGTTGGAAATGAAGCCTTCACAATCTCTGATCCAATAGGGCATTGTGCCTTGGAGCAGAGGGGCACCAGGATTAGAAGGACATTCAATCTTCCTATCAGCAAACATAGTATTAACATCTCACTTGTGGCTTGGACAGAAGGCTTCCAAAGGGGGATCAGGGGCTGTCATGGCTGTTTTAGTCCTGAGGATACCCAAAGGGTGTCTCTTGCTAGGAAAATATGCAGAGGGTCACAGAGTTGCCATTTGAGGGAAGTGTTTGTGTACTATACTGTCACTGCAGGAGATGCAGGCTCTGCTGAAAGTGTTGTAATCCCTTCCTAGGTCAGAACAGGAACCCCGTGGGTTCTCTCAGCAATACCAAGAGTGGTCATAAATTTCAGAGAGCAGCCAAAAGAGAACACTAACCCAAGAGAGTCCCTCCCTGTGTTCATGGGGGAGGGATGTGGGTGGGAGATGAGAGCGGGGGTGGATGGGGGGATTTATAGAGGTCTAAGCAGAGAGCTGAGTAGATGATGATTTAGATAAAGGTTAGTAAAAGCTTTCTCTGTCTCAGGCTTCCAGTTTCCTATGTTCTTTTCAACACATAAGAGCAGGCAGAACAATTTGGCAGCACAAAATCAGAGAGCTAACATCCGTCCACACAAACCTTGTATATGAATATTTATGGCAGCATTATTTGTAATAGCCAAAAGGTGAAAGTAACCAGAATAATCATCAGCTGATGAACAGATAAAGTGTACTCTAACCATTCAATGGACTATTTTTCAGCCCTTGAAGGGAATGAAGTGCTGATAAATGCTACAACATGGATAAGTCTCAAAAACATTATGCTAAGTGAAAGAAGCCGTTCACAAAAGACAACAGAGTCTATGACCCCATTAATATAAAATGTCCAGAATAGGGACACCTATACAGACAGAAAATAGATTCATGGTTACCTCAGGCTGGAGCATGTGGGGGACAGGGCTTGAGAGCTAAGGATATGGAGTTTCTTTTTGAGGTGACTGATGCACATATCTGTGAATATACGAAAAACCATTGCCTTGTACACCCTAAATGGATGAGTTATATGGTATGTGACATATATCAATAAAGTTATCACATGTTCTCACTCATATAGTAGACCTTGATCATCCAATGTATTACCACAAGAAAATAACTGACAGTGGTGGGAAACTATGGGGGGGGAGTGGGAGGGTGATGTGATTAATGGTAGTAAATATCTGTCTGGGGACGCAGAGACACTTCCTATCAACAAGGGTGCCTGAACGAGGCATATTTGTATACCTAACCCTTAACTGTACCCCACAATATCATAATAAAAAATATTGAATTTAAAAAAAACCCTTATAAATGAAAAGGCATACAAAGTGTTTACATAGAAAAAGAGTCAGCCTCATAAAATGTCAGTTCTTCCCAAGTTAATGTGACAATGTAATATGATCCCCCCAAAATATCACTGTTTTTTATTTATTTTTGTAGTTTAATTGAGGCCGGATGTGGTGGCTCAACCCTGTAATCCTAGCACTTGGGAGGCCGAGGCGAGAGGATTGCCTGAGCTCAGGGGTTCGAGACCAGTCTGGGCAACTTGGTGAGACCTCATCTCTACAATATATCCAAAAATTAGGCCAGGCTCGGTGGCTCAGCTGTAATCCCAGCACTTTGGGAGACCGAGGCGAGCGGATTGACTGAGCCCTCGGTTCAAGACCCACCCGGGCAACTTGATGAGACCTTGTCTCTACAATAAATCAAAAATTAGCCGGGTGTGGTAGCGTGCATCTGTAGTTCCAGCTACTTGGAAGGCTGAGGCGGAAGGATCGCCGGAGCCCAGCAGGTCGAGGCTGCGGTGGCCGGGAGTGTGCCACTGCACTCCAGTCTGGGCGACAGAGTGAGACTCCAACTCAAAAAAAAAAAAAATTAGCTGGGCGTGGTAGCATG
>CAUYQG010281127.1:0-10257 GCA_963574415.1 Tarsius wallacei | reverse complement strand
GTTAATTCTGATAAACTTTTCCCTTCAAATCCTTTAATTTTCTGCAATTTCTTTCTTATATCAGGGGCCGACTGGGAGACAAAGGCTATAACTAAAGCCCTCCAATTTTCTGGAGCCTCTGGGTCTATGGAAGTATATGTCCAATAGGCCTCCATAAGGCATTCCAGAAAAGCCGTGGGAGATTCCTGTGGGTCCTGAGTTACCTCACTTACCTTAGACAAATTTGTGGGCTGCCTGGCAGTGGCCCAGAGACCCCCCCATTAGAGTCTGGCAATAGGTGGTGAGACACTCCCTACCGTGATTGGTGTTCGGGTTCCAGTTAGGCCTCTCAGCAAGGAAGACACGGTCCACACAGTCCTGCTCTGCCGGTCTGCCATCCGGTCCCAGGACCAATTTCCTTGCCTCCTGATGGATTCGTTCTCTTTCCTCCGCTGTAAAAAGGGCTTGGAGGAGCTTTTGGCAGTCATCCCAAGTGGGCTGGTGGGTGAAGAAAATAGTTTCTAAAAGGCCTATGAGGCTCTGAGGTTTTACAGAGAACGCCGGATTTTGGTGCTTCCAATTGTAAAGATTACTGGTAGAGAAAGGCACATAAACCATAAAGGGCTGGTCTCCCAAAACTCCCGCATCTAGTCCCGGGGCCTGTCTCAGGGGGAGGACTGTGGAAGTTTGTGGTTCTGAATTCCCCGAAGATGAGTTGGGGCTAGTCAGTTTATCGAGGGTGGTTGGGCCCTCGGGAGACGCATGGGGAAGAGGGGGATAAAGGGACTGATAGGAGGACCCACTCTTGGTGAGTGACAGGCTGAGAACCCTGTGGGTCCCCTGCTCCCGCTCAGATGTACAGTAGGGCGGGGGAATTTTATCATCCTCTGGTGGGCTCTGGAGGACTGAGGTTTGGGTTTTGGAGTTTCCTGTAGGGCTAAAACACGAGAAGAATTAGTTTTCATTTTGGCTTTTTTCATCCATGATGGCTGCTGCATTACCAGGAGGTATCAGGCAGTGATGTACAAGATCTGATCTGGGGTGGCATCAGTAGGCGAACTGTCAGACCTTCCCCACTATGGCAGGGTTGAAGGTCCCCTCTGGCAGCCAGCTGCAATTAGGAAATGTGGGCCATTTGAGGGAACAAAAGGTGATTAGGTTTCCTTGGTTTACCTGATAACCCGACTACTGTGCCACTTCTTGGAAATTCTTGAAGTGGCATAAAGCCAGTTACAGAGGGGTGTCAGGCTTAAAGCACTGTTGCCTCATAATATTGATAGCAATGACAGACACAATAGTGACTAACACTGAATAAAGACAATAACACAAACTGAACAGACAGACCTAACTGCCCAAGGGCAATACCAGAGGGCCCAGTGATGTCTCACTGGGACCTCAGACCCAGGAATTAGTGCTACGTCCAGCTTTCCTGCGGGTCCAACCAGAAGTGCACACAAACAGAACAGGAATTTGACTCACCTCTCGGAGGGCTCTGGGGATGTTGTGAGTCTGCCAGAGATGACAATCAGTCGTTTGCGAGTTCACAGACTCACCAGGCCTGATGAACACTGAGGTTCGCGGGGATGCAGACCCACAAAGTCAGCTGGTGATTGGGGCTGGGGATTAAGCCCTTGGATCTCCCGGGCGAGCCCCCAAATGAAATAGGGACCGGGCGCTTAATTCACAGACACCGACACCAAAAGTACAAGTTATAAAAAGGAGAGGTTTACTAGCCAAGAGCCAGGCTGGAAGCCACTTACCTGCTGAACATGACAGTCCCACAGCAAGGGGCCCCCATTAGCTGTAGGGGCTTGCTTAAGTGGGGCAAAACCACATTGGGACTTTCCAAGTGGGCCAAACAGCAACATCCTGGAGGCCTAGGTACTTTTCAAGCAATGCTAGCGGGGTTCACAGAAGTGAAAAAAAAAAAGCTATTAAAGAGTTTAACCTAGCCAGCAGGTACTGTTGCCAGTTTCCAGGAAGGGAACTTTTTTAACTGTGCAAAGGCTGAGTACATGCTTAACTGTGCAAAGGCTGAGTTTATGCTTAGCCTAATTTTTGACACTGTAGATGTCTTTTTAAGCCCCCTTCCACATTAGTCTTTTTTCATTTATAGTTGACACAAGTATATCCTCACTCTGTTATAAGTAGTTCAGAAGACAGCAAGAAGGCAGAGCAAATTCAAGGAATACCTTTGAATAGAGTGGGTAACTCCTTTTTATGTGATAGCATTCCTTAAAATTATATCACAGTGAGCCAGATTTCAAGGAATCTAATCTTCATGATTAGAATCTTCACAGAAGAATGTGGAAAAACAGTTACAATGTAAAAACATAATTTATTTCTCTGCCAATCTGGAGCTTTGAATTTAAAATTAATTATCACAGTAATTGTAATTATTTGCTCTTAGCAAAATCAAAGACACCAATTTCTTTTTTTAAAAGTATAATTTATTTTGGAACTTGTTTGGAATTTACTTTTAAAAGTAAATTGGCCTGATTTTCTTGGAAATCACATCAAAAGCTTAATGAAGCACTAATTAAAGATTTGAATGTGAAATGACCATCCTCAACGATTGTGAGCAATTTTTCTATTCCAAGAAAATACCTTCTTTCAGGTTGATATAGGCTTTAAACAGAAAAGTCGTCAAGATGTTTAAGTTTCACAAGACTCCACTAAATGCAAAGAAATAGGGAGAATAATGTGTTAACAAAACACATGATCAATAACTTGGTAACTAGAGCTACTTCACTTAAACCTTCATACACAGAATGCATTCATGGAAAATTAAAGATGTAAATATATTCATTGTATAATGATTCAAAAGGCAAATGACTGTCTCAAATTTTGTGTTAAAAATTATAATCATATTTATTTAGAACTGCTACAATATGATGTTGAGCTTTCTGAGAGGCAGTTTAAAGACATTTATTTTGGAATAAAGATATTCCAGAGCAACTGAAGGCACAACAGTAGGTGGGCTTCAGTTTCTATAATGTTCTATTTTATTTCTACTAAACACTACTCTACAGCCATCATTAGCAAAATATTTGAAATGTTATGATAATAAAAATGATGAAGACATTTTAGTGTATTTTTTACTCCTCTACTTGTGGTAGTAAGCACATCTCCATCCTACATCCCAGTGGTTTTCATGTACATAATCCATAAATGAATTTAAATAAAAGGTAACTTTGAGGTTGTTCAGTTGGTTAGTTTTTTTTCAGTCAGAATTGTTTTGATCATCCTTAGGTGAGGGGTTTTTATTTTGTCTTGTTAGTTTTTCAACAATGTTTTGCAAGATAAAGAAAGACACTTGCCCTTTGTGGAGAGTAAGATTCATTCAATCAATGAAGTAAAACTCTTAATTACCACAATTTGGATTCAGAATTTACCGTTGCATCATCAAAATTTCTCCTTCACAGGAGTTACGGAAACATACTAAAAATTAAGCCAAACTGTCCCTAAATAAGCCTGAGAAAATCCAGTATGGTATTGTTGTTTTGACTTATATTGAAAGACTACATTGATTTGAGGCCTTTCTAACTATAGAAACTTCACATTGTGATTTATTGATTCTCTGCATTTTCATCTAAATCTAGCTATTCCCATTATCCTGGTCTTTTAGTATTCTGGGCAATTTACTCTCTTGTATATTAAAAAAAAAACAAACAATATGTTAGGTGGAGCGCTTTTATTAATTAGTTAATTATTTCAGCAAATATATATTCAGCACCTACTGTGTATCAGGCAGCATTCACAGTGCTGATGTCCATGCACTGAATAAATCAAGTAGACAAAAATTTTACATTTTTCAATTATGTAATATTTAAAGTGGTAGAACCCTCTTCTGAAAGAATTAGACTGAATCATTTAGATAATGGAGATGCACTGTAGTCATATGTAAACATGTGTAAATGCTATATCTGAGTGGTTTTATTAATGGAATAAGTAATCGTACACTGCAATTGATAGCATGCCACCATAGGACACACTGTTACTTTTCTTTTCCTCACTGCCCTGTGAAAAGAGAGGAAAGAGTGAGGACTGACAGTGGGCATGACAGTGAGCAAAGCCAACAGAAATTATATGTTTGGAAAAACGTAGCAAAACAAAGCAACAGACCATGATTATGTCATTGTGTAGAATATAAAATGCACTAAATTGTAAGTCAGAAACTTGGGTATGTGCTACCTCTCGCCATTATTTGAAAATTGCATGACCTTAAATCCCTTGGGTTCATTGAACTTCTTTTGGGTCCCAGTGAAATGAAAATAAGAAGAGCTGGCATTTACTAAGCACTTACCACATACCAGGAACTATTCTTAGTACTTTAAATGTATTGATTCATCGAATTCTCACAACACTGCAAGAAGAGATACTTCCATTCGCTTCTTACAGATGAACAAATGGTAAATAAATTAGGAACCTGCTCAAAGTTACATAGCTGAGGGGGACACTGAGATTTGAACCCTGTAAGTCTTATTCCAGAACCCAGGTTCTTAACATGTAAGAGCTTTTGTGAGGATATGATAATAAAAATGACAGAGCTTTGTAATCAAATTGTGTTATATACACTAAAGTGGAATAATATAGTATGATAATTAAGGAGTGAAAGATGTGGCAACACTTTTCCTGTTTTTTTAAAACTATTTTTAAAGTAAATAGAGAATAAGTTGACCCCTAAATCAGCTAAAGCCAGGTCATATGCTCAAACCTGGCCCACTACACATCTGTATTGGAAAGCTATGAGGAGAGAGAGATCCCTTCCTGCATGGTTATTTCTGGCTGGCCATGTCCCTGGGTGGCAGGTCACTACTCCTTTCCAGGCAGCTTCTCTCAATGACTCTTCTTTTGGCTTCTGGTTTACTGCTTACTCCCTTCCCTTGGGCCCAAAGATGACAACAATTATTTGGGGATTTGTTTCTGCACTGCATTTTTTTTTTTTTTTTTAGTATTTTTCTGATTCTAGCTCTGAATAAGGCTGTGGTTTCCCTAAACTTGCCCACACCTTTGTAACCAGTCCCTTTTACAAACCCTTCCTAAAGTATCCCACTCTAAATAGAATGTTTCTTAGTAACATAATTGGCGTGGTACCCTTACTCTTAGGAGGCATTTTGGGGGCTTTCAGATTACATTGACTCATTAATACAACTAATCAGAATATCTATGTTAAATAAGAAGAATAACAGTCAAAATATTCCAATGAAAAGTTGGTCTCCACTGTACATAGAGTCTCTTTTTAAAAAATCAATACATTTATAATATAGAAGGCTGAAAATAAAAAGCAATGTAGTCTGCAAAGCTGCAGCCTGTTCTTTCCTAACATTCTTATATAACATAGCACTACTTTCACGCTTCTTAAATAATTCATATTTACTTTCACAAGTTCAAGGTGCTGACTTCAAAGCTCAAAATTTACATGTTTTTTGTTTGACAATATTACCATATGTTGGTAAACACTGAGCCCATCTGGAACATTTCAAGCCTTTCCCTAATAATATAATAAAGAATTGAATGGCAGAAATTACCTATTTTTTCTGAGACAAATGCCAGTTAATCTCAATATAAAAACATTTTAATTTATATTGTCTTTATCATATTTCATTATTTGAAAAAAGAAATCAGGCTAGTACACACTGACACTAAAATGAGAGATTATCATTTCTGTTTCCACTAGAATAATGCATATGAATAATTTTGAAACATATTCAGTTCTTTTATAAATATGTATCATTAATATAACAAAATAAATCAACAATACTTCATCATGTAGAAATTTATTGAATTTGAAAATATTACTGCCTATGCAAAGATAAATATAGCATTTTTGTTTTCATGAACTATATTGCATAATTAATGCTTTCCTTTTTTATTTTGTAAACCATATATACTAGTCAAGGCTAATGAAATCTATTTGTTGGATTTATATAGGCTATATTTTTTATTTATTGAAGAATTTAGCCTGTTTCAGTGGTGATATGTCTTCAGAATAAATGAGTCAATGAAAAGAAACATAAAAGCCTTTTTGAAATTCCAACTTCATCCACCAGTTAACCTCTTTAAAAATCTCTAAAGAGCCATGCAGGTAACCATTTACTCATTCATTCATTTTCTTTTTTGAGTTAGGGTCTTATCTGTCACCAGTGGCATGATCATGGTTCATCACAGGCTTAACTTCCTGTGTTCAAGTCATCCTTCTGCTTCTGTCATGTGAACAACTGGGACTACAGGCACGCACCACCATGCCCAGCTAATTTTTAAAGAAAAACTTATAGAAATGGGGTCTTGCTATGTTGCCTAGCCTACTCTCGAATTTCTGAGTTCAAACAATCCTGCTCTTTTAGCCTCCCAAACTACTGGAATCACAGGCATGAGCCACTGTGCCTGGACCCAGTCATTCATTCTTTGTACATGTATATATTAGGTGCTTACTATATGCTAGGCACAGTCCCAAGCACTTGTGATAATGATCAACATCATGCTAAAAGTGGTGAACACACCATAAACAAGTAAATAAATGGACAAATAGGTATTTACTCATTGTAATTACTAAGGGAAGTAGCCTGGTTGCTATGACAGATAGATTGACCTATTTGGGATACAAGGGTCAAAGAAAGTCTCTTCAAAGAGCTGATATTTAAGTTGATATCTGAGATCAGAATAAACCAGCCATGTGAATAGCATTTCAGAAACAAGGTAAAGCATATGCTATAGCCCTGAGCTGGGAAAGAATCTTCCATGTCTTGACAGAGAACAGTTATAAACAGACATAGTGAATGAGGGAGTAAAGTATCATAATATAGTGATGGAATTTGGGGCTCCTAGGAGCCAGAGCATGCAGGTAATACATTTGGGTTATGCATTGCATTCTTTCTGGAAGACTGAAAATTTTCCAACAGAAGATGATATTAACTGGATTACCTCTTTAAAAGATGAGTCTGGCAGCTCTGTGATGGGCTCAAGTGTGAAAGGGAAGAAACCAGTTAGAAGACTTTTCTGTTAGTTCAGGTAAGAGAGAAAAGTGGCTTGGACTGGAGGGGTGGCAAGGTAGGTGAAAAGAAGTGGTTGGAGATAGTTATGTTTTGAAATAGGCCTGACTGGATGGATATGCTGCAGTGGTTTGGAAAATGTAGGATTAAGGGAGATGAAGGAGTCATTTGGTTGACTCCAAATCTTCTGACTTTAGCAACTGGGTAAATGGTGGTTGTTCAAGTTACTAACTTGAGCAAGACAGCAGAAGCATCAGAAATAACTGGCCTGGCCTAGGTCACTAGCAGCGGCTTCTTGCCTTAAATCTGATATTGTTCTGGTTGTCATTTTGGCTTCCATCCCTTGCTCCTGGGATTTTTCTCCTCCTCCTCCTCCTCCTCTTCCTCCTCTTCCTTTTCCTCTTCTTCTTCTTTCCACAAGTCTTACTTATTGATAGAATGAAATATTTCATCACAACAATATAATTTATCTGGCTTCTTTATAACATTTTTATACTAATGATATGTACCCTTCCTATCATTTGTAAGCTGTAAATAATATCTGGACTTATAGTTCCAGTTATTTACTAAATTTGGGAGTATAGTACTTTTATTTAGACTGCTACTACATAACAGTAATCTGGAAGGTGACAAAAATGAAATTTTTCAATTTTCTATTCTTTCCATAAAGATGGTAGCTTTAAGAAAGCAGGGACCATGTATATCATTTTAGTCTCTATAGTGTCTAATAAGATAAGAAACAAATAACTTTTTACTGATTTGGAATGTAAAGCAAAGCATTAGAATTATTCTTTTACCCCTCCACTCATATTATCCCACGCTTAACCCCCTTTTTTAGCCATATTGATGTAGGGTTGTGAGTGCTGGCTTTTGTCTAGTTTTTTGTGTATGTTTCAGTTTCATGTTAGTTATAAGGCAAAGGAAGTTGTGTCAATTTCATGTCAATTACAGATCAGGGGAAGTCACATTATTTTTTTTCTTCCTTCTTTCCTTCCTTTCTTTCTTTCTTTTTTTTTTTTTGACTTGGACCCACTCCATCAGCCAGGCTGGAGTGCAGTTGCATGCTCACAGCCAACCCAGTGTCGACCTGCTGGGCTCCGGTGATCCTTCCGCCTCAGCTTTCCAAGTAGCCGGAACTACAGATGTGCGCTACCACGCCGGGCTAATTTTTTATTTATTGTAGAGACAAGGTCTTGCCAAGTTGCTCGAGCTGGTTTCAAACCTGAGTCATGTCATTTTCATGTCAGTTACAAGTCACAGGAAGTTTCTTAACCTCCAGCTCAGTAATTTTCCATTCCTCTGTATGCCTAAGCTAGTTAGCTAGCCTGCCTCAATATGGCATTTGCAGGTTTTAGGGTAACAAACTCAACCCACATTGAAATTTGGGGCTTATAATTTGCTCCCTATGATAACTGGTGCATCAACAGAGACTTTAGTGCTTATGAAGGTGATTTGATTCTGCCATGGAAAACTCAATTTTCCTAAAAATTAGCACAAGAAGAAATATTAATAGTTGTTTCTTCATTCATTAATTCATCTAGCATGTAAGAATACTGATTATATTCCAATAATAGAAGTATAAATATGAGTAAAGAAATTTCCTAACTCTAAACAACTCATAGCACAATAAAAGTATAGGCCCAACATATCTGTTTGCTGCTTTTTTTCTGCCACTCTTATAAATAGTGCTACTACATTATGGATGTATTCATCAAGTTAGCTGTACATCATAATTTACACACCATGTAAGGTTAAAGTATATACAAAAATGAACATTATTTGTTAAATGCCAACTAATAACATAGTATTATGTTAAATACTACAAATCTAAAGAAGAGAGGAAAAACACATAGTGACTATTACATATTAAAGGTTTTTAATTTAACTCTATTTTATTGGCAGTCTGTCCAATTCCATACAGTTTGATGAATGAACATTTTCTAGCACTTACTCTGTGCTAAGCATATGTGAATTATAAATGTAATCTGATTGATATTTTGAAACAATATTGTAGAGCTGCCATTACAATTACCATTTTTCAGGGGGGAAACTGAAATTCAAAGAGTTTGAAGAAGATCAAGAATTTGTGCAAGATCGTGTAGCTAATGAGAGATGGAGTGGGGATGTGAGGCTTGAATGCCTGGCTCCAATCCATTATCAGTCTTCTGATTTATTTCCTCTCTTGGGTAGTGGTTGATTTCTGGGATCCTAAGTAAGGAATGGGAGATGAAGAGCCTGGTCCTGTTTGTAGCTGAATTTTGCTGTAGGGATTCATGGTTCCTAAACCCTTTTCGTTATATATCCCAAATGTATCATAGCATTTTTGCTAATTTGTTTTATGTTAAAGGTACAGTAAATAAATGTAAGCTTTGGGTTAATTTTTAAATTCATTTCCTAACGGTAAACATATAGACAAATATGTAGGGAAAGTCAACTCTCATTATTTGTTGGAGAGCGTGTCAGCTGCTTTAGTACCTCTGGAGAGCAAGTTAGCAAGAAGCTGTGTACATCCTTCCTGCAAGTCAGCAGTTCTACTTTCAGACCCAAACGGTAAACAAATTTTCACATGTACCCAAGTAGATGTGGGCAGAAATGCTCGATGCAGCATTGTTTTTAATGGCAGTATTTTGAAAAGTAACTTGTAAATAACTTTTGGTGTAGTCATGCAATAAAATATTATACAGCAATTAAAATGACTGAACCAGATGCACTTACATTAACAGATGAATGCTAGAAAACATGGCATTCAATTACAGATGTACTATACATAATATAATCTGTTTCAAATAAAGCTTAAAAACACTTCAAATAGTATACTACATTAATAAGAAGATACATACAACTCTAGGTAAATGGTTACTTTGGGGGTAAAAAAACAAAAAACAAGATAAGTCGATTAAGGATGTTACAAATAGAACTCTTACCTGGAAAGTTTTTGTTGTTGTTGTTTTGTTCTGTTTTGTGTTACTATACAAAATCAGATGAAACTCAAATCCTTCAAGCGTTCCCACTTGTTAAAAGTAGGTGGTGAGCCGGGCTCGGTGGCTCAGCCTGTAATCCTGCACCTTGGGAGGCTGAGGTGAGTGGATTGCCTGAGCCCGCGGGTTCGAGACCCGCCTGGGCAAGCAAGACCTCATCTATACAATAGATCAAAAACTCAGCCGGGCATGGTAGCGTGCGCCTGTAGTTCCAGCTACTTGGAAGGCTGAGGCGGAAGGATCGCCGGAGCCCAGCAGGTCGAGGCTGCGGTGGCCGGGAGCGGCCACTGCACTCCAGTCTGGGCGAC
>CAUYQG010281102.1:0-11299 GCA_963574415.1 Tarsius wallacei | reverse complement strand
CAGGGTCTTACTCTGTTGCCCAAGTAGAGTGCAGTGGCATGATCATGGCTCACTGCATCCTCGACCTCCTGGGTTCAGGTGATCCTTCTGCCTCAGCCTCCTGAATAGCTAGGGTTCTAGGCACAAGCCATCATGCCTGGCTAATTTTTGGATTTTTGGGCAGAGATGAGGTCTAGCTATGTTGCCTAGGCTGTTCTTGAACTTCTAGGCTCAAGCAATCATCCCACCTTGGTCTTCTAAGGTGCTGGGATTACAGGCATGAGCCACTGCAGCCAGCCAAGTTTGTGACTTTTTAACAGTCTAACACTCCAGCGTGCACGTGAACAGATACACACATATTCCTTCACAGGCGACTCATGCATGCCCAGCACCCACAAGACAAACACATCCAAGAGCTCAAGTATTCCAGTTCATGACACCCCCACCCAAAAAACCTATAAGTTCATACAGCCAGGCAAATGTAGCCACAACCAAACCCCAGGCACTCAAGAGTTAGGGTGCCCTCATTTCTTCTGGTCCAGGCATGACTTGAATGTCTGAGCTATGTTCTTGGGGTTGTACAAGAGACCAGTTTCATAGCCAGGATGACCACATGTCAGGGGAAACCACCAGCTTGACAGGACAACCTCTGTGCTTGGAGCTTCTGGATGTCAGTTCCCTCCCTGTCACAGTGCAGGTCTGGCCTCCCCGATGGCAGAGCCCGGTGCCTCCCGATAGGGCCCTTTGCCATTCCCAGGGCCTGCGGCATCAGCATCAGTGTGGCAGCTCTGGGCCTTGAAATCCCTGCTTCACCTCCCTCTTCCAGCTCTACTTGGTCCTCTTTCTTCCCCTTCCCCTGGCACCAGCCTCACCCTCTTCCTTTTGTGAGAGAGCCAGGTCTGAATGGGGCTCCCCCCACCCCCGACCAATTGAAATCTCCACCCTTTTGCCCCACCCACCCCCTTTACTGAGCTCCACAGCTGGGCCGTGTGTTGTCTTGGGGCAGGATGTGGGGGCGGGTGAGGGGTGCAGGCCCCCTCCTCCCCAGGAGAGAACAATGAGGCCGCTAGTCGGGGTGGGGGGGCGGAGGGAGTGGGTGTGGGGGGGTATGGAGCGACATCAGAGCCTCTGAGGCGCGGCCCCTGGAGGGACAGCTGAGTGATGAGGCCTGAGTCACATGCTGGGCCTGCTCCTTGAACTCCCGCTCCAATCCTGTCGAGACACATCCAGAAATGCACAGGGTAAATATTTAGTGGTAATCGTTTTTGTGGCACCTCGTGCCTCCCTGCCTTCCTGAGGATGAGCTGGGGCTGGGACTTCAGTGGGAGGAATCCAGTCAGACCCAGGTTCTGCAGCCTGGGCTGAGTGGGCACTGCCTTGCTTTCCCCTACTACTGTCCAGTGTACCCCTGCATTAACATTTCAGCCACAACCGGAGTCACCCTGAGGACCAAACACCGGCTTCAAAGCCCTTGGTGCACTCTCTTGGTTTGCCTCTCTGCTGCCTTAAGCTGTGGCAAAGCACAGCAGCTACAACTTCTGCTGAGTCCTGTTTCGTGGCAGGCCCAGTGGTGGCCCTTTCGCAGGGGAGCAGGGAGGAACCGGAGATAAGAACCAGCCCCAGTGATGCATGCCAGTTCCTTGGCTCCACCTCGCACGGAATGTCTCCCTTCCTCAGAGGACATGGAGTCCGGAGCTCAAGCTTTATCAAAGATAAAACATTTGAGACTAAACAGTCTTTTTATAGATGGAACTGAGCTCCCAGGCACATGTTCTCCTACCATTCCCAGCCTGCCTTCCTGGGCACACACAAAAAGACATGCGTTTCTGGGGGTGGAAGAATGGAGACACTGGGGTTTGAGGGCGAAAGTGCATTCCTAGGGAAGGGAGGATGCCACAGAAAGGCCTGGGGGTGGTGCCCACTGTGTGGTGGTCTTGTCTGGGCCCACCACTGTACCTCAAGGGAGGGGGCAGGCAGGGGTGAGAAGCAGTTGTTTGGAGTTTGAAACAAGATGGAACCCAAATGTGTCAGGCGCATACATGTAGTCTTACACATCGCCTCCCACCCAGTTGCAAATTGGGCAGAAAATTGGGGGGAGGAACCCACAAACAAAGGTACCCACCCTCCTTACCTATCCCCAGGCCTGTGGGGCTGAGACACTTGCCTACAAGACACTGGGGAAAAGGAAGAAGGAAGAAAGCAAATATTTATTGTTTTTGTACTATTTGTATGTATTTATTAGGCAGTCTGTAAACATTAGCTCATTTAATCTTTAAAAGGACCCTACTAGCTTGGTTTTATTCATTTCATTTGTATAGATGACGTAACCTAGGGTCACAGTGGTCAAGGGTCTATCGTCTGATAACTAGGTAACTATGGAGGAAAGATTTGACCTCAGGGCTTTTGATTCCAAAGCTCAGTGCTCTTTCTCTTTGTTTTCTTGAAACGGAGATAAGAATACAACCAAATTGGGGTTGTTGTGAGAATTAAAGATTATTTGAATAAAGGTTTGTTAGTGCTGGGCACAGAGTAGGCCTCCAATAAATGCCAGGGTAATTATTGTGAACATTTTGTGTTCAGGGCATCTTAGACGGCAATGGCACCAAAACCACCACAGGGTCTCTCAGAAAATAAGAGAGGATTGGAATGATCTAGGTTGTGGATCTGTAGAGGAACCAAGATCTTCACATCCTACCACTCAGGAATGTAGGCATCTTCTGTGATGTGCCAAGAGGTCATGTCCTCCAGTTGAAGAAAGGTAGAAGGAGATTAATGAAGGAAGTGAATAGGGAAGAACCTGGCAGAGAGGACAGGGAGATGTCACTGGCACTGGGATTAAATAAAAGGATGACCTGGCTGGGAGCGGTGGCTCAGCCCTTTAATCCCAGCGTTTTGGGAGGCCAAGGCAGGAGGATCACTTGAGCCCAAGAGTTCAAGACTAACCTGGGCAACATAGCAAAAGATTTTAAAAAATCAGCTAGGTGTGATGGTGAGTGCCTGTAGTCCCAGCTACTCAGAAGGCTGAGGTGGAAAGATCTCCTGAGCCCAGGAGGTTGAGGCTGTGGTGAGCCATGATCGTGCTACTGCATCTCAGCCTGGGCAAAAGAGTGAGATCTCACTCAAAAAAGATGGCTCCCTGTAGCTGGCCCAGGGAAGAGAATACCATCACACAAATAACAGTGATCTTGGGCCTCAGTTGCCCCATTGGTAAAAAGAATGGGTGAGATATTATTTGTTTTTGGTAACCCCTCCTTTCCTGCTCTGAAATTCTATAAATTTTTCTCTAGCCCCTACCTTTACAGGGAAACCGGTTTCCTTCACAGTCCTAGTAACAGCCTGTCCCAGGGTGTCCCACACAGGAAGGGCGAAAGGCAAAGGAGAAAATGGGAGACTATAGTGAGAACCTGCAAATGGCCCCGGGAGGCCAGCTCCCAGCTCAGCTGTCACTCTTAGTGAGGATACCTCTGCTGTTGCTGGGCCACTTTGGGGTTAGGATGGCATGGTGGCGGGGGGAGTGGGGGTGGGTACAGGGGAAAATGCTAGTGGGTTCCTCTATGAGGGTTTGGTGCTGGATAGTGCAAGATGGCACAGACGCACAGCTCACAATCTCTTTTTCATAATCTCTCTGCGCAGAGACCTCAGCATGAACAACCTCACGGAGCTTCAACCTGGCCTCTTCCGCCACCTGCGCTTCCTGGAGGAGCTGTGAGTAGATGCTTCTAGGGTAGAGTCGGCTACCTCTAACCACTGTCGGAACCAGGGCTCCCCAGAGTTGCGGTGGGAAGAAAAGAAGGGGGCTTGGGAAGTGGAGACTGCTCTTGATGGCAGGGTATTCTTCAGCTGAGAACTGCCCCAGGTGTGAGTCCTAGGGTGGTAGTTCTGGAACAGGAAGCCTAAAATCTTGCTTCATTCCTCCAGGAAGCCAACTCCTCATTGCAAATTCCCCACATTTTTTTCCCCCTGTAGAGATGGGGGGTCTTGCTTGTTGCCCAGCCTGGTCTTGAACTCCTGGCTTCAAGTGATCCTCCTGCCTCGGCCTCCCAAAGTGCTGGGATTATAGGTGTGAGCTACTGTACCTGGCCGGATCATCCATAGGGGCTGGCTTCTTTCTTTCTTTACTTTTTTTTAAGAGAAGTTTTCCCTCTTAATGTGAACACCTCTCCCTGGGAGTCACTTGGACCTGCTCTTACTACCTGTATCCAGCCACCAGCCCCTCCCCAAGCCCTGGTGGTTCTTCTCTGCGGTGTCCTTCATCTCCGCCCCTTGTTCTCTGTTCCCACTGCTGCTACCCCAGGTATCCCTTCACATCTGGGGGTTGAACCAGTTTCCTACCTGACAGATCTCCTCCCTCTGCTCTGAATTACTCTGCACACCTTCAGGGTGCATCTCACCAGCACAAGAGCCTTGTATGGCTTCCCATAGCCTGAAGGATCCACTTCTTAGACCCTCCTTTTATACAGTCCACTTGCTCCACAAAGTCCTCCCTGGTCAATTACTGCCCACAGAGGCCACTCTCAGGTTGGAGTCCTTAAAGTCTGGCCTTACATGCTAGAGGTGCTCATGAATAAGTCATCTCCTGAGCCAGAGTGCCTGGTTGGCCTGATCTGGGAAGCCAGGTCTCTCCGTCCTGATCCTTACCTTCATCCTATCTCTATTCCCAACACCTCCTAGCCTCGTTGATTCTTGTTTTCTCGCCACATAGATCCTTGGACTGTGAGCTCCTGGCCCTGAAAGCATTCTCAATTTCACCTCCACCCTGGTCCCATTACTCCCCTCTCAGATCTCCCTACCTTGACCCTAGACAGTATTCCTCAGGATCAAACTGCCCCTGGGCCATGGCTGAACTTTCCAGCCCAAGTGTTTGGGTAGAATACAAGCTCAAGGTTCTCTGGGGAAAACAAGATAAAAGACTTGCCTGCTGCCCACAGGGAGCTTCCAGGTGAGGCTGAAGTGTGTGCTCAGCAAGTCAGCAGGGGGATGTGGTAGCTGTTGGTGAGGGCACCCAGGGCATTCTATGTAAGGGAGTGGTCAGGGTGGGCCTGGCTAGTGGTCAGGGAAGCCTTCCTGGAGGAGGAATATTAAGCCAGTTTTTGAAAGAAGTGGCTAGAGTAAGAGGCAGTGGAGGGGGAAGGTGGAGGTGAGACAGCATGGGTGGAATGCAAAGGCCAAGGAGCTTGGGGCAGGTAACGTATGGTACATAATCTAAAAACTTAGGGTTGACTTCCATCTTCCTTTCCCTGAGAGGGGTGGGCCATTTTTTTTTTTTTTTTAATTTTAAAGATGTGGGGTACAATTCAGGGTTAGGTATGCAAATGCTCATTATGCAGGTACCTTTGTTGATGAGGTGTGCCCCTGGGGCCTGTCTTGAAAGCCCCACCTAAAGGACCTTTCCACGATAAACGACCTCCTACAGAACCCAAGCTAGGAGACCTCGAATGTCATGATACCTTTCCACACCGTTTTCTTAAATACAACAAATGTCGAATAAAGACACTTTTATTAGAGATTTATTTTTAAAAATTGTTTCTGAGGTATTTCAGCACACTCTTCAGGCCTCTCAGCACCATTGATGCACACAAACATGTCCCTGGGGATCATGCAGTGTCTTCTGAATCATCCTCAGTTAAGCTCTGCTCGGTCAGGTTTCAGCACTGAGTATATTTTGTTGCATTTGCTCCTTTTGGAATTGGTGATTACCCCCTGACAAACATGGAAACGCTTAATTAGACCAGAATGTTAGACTCATTCCAACACCCTGTTTCCTAACCCTCCTGGATTAGTGCGGGTTAGCTGCATAGTTCAGGGCCTGGGGAGACACAGACACACCTTTTGGACTCACCCTCCACTGGTGACACCATGCAACACAGTCCAGGAGTCGAGGGCAGCTGCAGTGACCCAGGTTAGCGCAGGGGAGGATGCGGTGCTGTGGAGCGGTCACGGCCTTGATGTTAGCCCATTCTGGATGAGACCACCATGCTCTGTCGCCAACTGGCTTTGTGACCCCCAGAGAAAGTGATTAACTTCCCCCAGTCTCAGTTTCCTCAAATGCAATTTGAGGACAACAATAGGTATCTTACAGGGTTATTGTGAAAACAGAGATGATGCATGTGAATTGTATTGAACACATTGCAGGTCTCTAGAAATGCTCACTGTCACCACCACCCTCCCCTCTTGCATCCCAGGACAGTAACTGATAGAGGTCATGCTCTCCTTGGGTTCTCTGCCAGCACCACTGACCCTTGTCTCTGATTTCCAGGCGTCTCTCCGGGAACCATCTCTCACACATCCCAGGACAAGCATTCTCTGGTCTCCACAGCCTGAAAATCTTGTAAGTACAGGTGCACCTCATACTTCATAGAGCCGGACATCAGGAATTGGGAACAAATCAATGTTTTGTCATCTGTGTCTGGTTCACCACTGATTTGCTTGTTATTTCCAAATCTTCACTTTGAATTTCCACTGTCTTTTCCCTTTCTTTGCTCTTACCTTGTCTGTAACAAAATTTATGATCTGTAAACAGTTCATTGCATCTGATGCAATTGGCAACACTGTAGGGAGGTGACGCATTTTCTTTTCGTACTTTGTGTCTGACCATCAGCACAAGTCTTTTGTGGGGCTGAGTTCAGTCATGGACCTACAAGTCTCTCCCCGTGACCGCTTGCCCAGGAAAGGGATAAGACTACTTCTGGAGAGGAGGGACCAAGGTGGGTTTTCTTTGGCCATTCCTCCCCTCGAGGCCCAACCTTAGTCTCCATGGCTATAGCAGCGTTTTCTCTTCTCTTTTTTTTTTTGAGTTGGAGTCTCACTCTGTTGCCCAGGCTGGAGTGCAGTGGCATGCTCATGGCCACCCCAGCATTGACCTGTTGGGCTCAGGCAATCCTTCCACCTCAGCCTTCCAAATAGCCAGGACTACAGGTGCATGCTACCACGCCCGGCTAATTTTTGATTTATTGTAGAGATGAGGTCTTACTAAGTTGCCCAGGCTGGTCTTGTACCCATGGGCTCAGACAATCCACTTGCCTCGGTGTCCCAAAGTGCTGGGATTACAGGCTGAGCCACCGAGCCCAGCCTACGGCAGCGTTTTCATTCTCACCATGAGCATATCTACTCCTTCAGTCCTTAGACTGCCTCCTATCAGCCCTTGTCACCTTTCTTTTGAAGCAAAAGGAAAGTCAGAGTTGGGGAGAACCTTCTGTTGTTTCACATGGGACTAATGGCCCATGTTAGAGAAGGTTAGGTGGAGCACCATCTCCTCCCAGTATTCCAATCCATGACTCATCTTGTCCCAACCAAGACTGTCCTCCCCAGAACCTCATGATGTTCTTATGATGAGTGAGGGTAGATGGAATTGGGAGGAAGTAGAGGCACAGGGTCTGAAGATAGGTAGGAGAGGTTCCCCAGGAGGGTGTATCGCCATAGGGTCTGGTTTAGGAAGAAAATGAAGATCTTGGGGGCTAACCCCGGAGCAATAGAATGAGCATTTGGGGCATCCCTAAAGTGGTGAGCCATTCACCAATTCTGCAGCTCTCTCAGTCCTGACTTGATCTGGAGGTCTCCTTTGTACAGTTGAACAGATTGTTTACTGTACCAGAGCATCTGGCTAAGGAAGTGAGAAGGTGCTGAAACCCAGTCCTGTGCCCTGGCATGGGGCTGCATCTACCCAGAAAGGGATATCTTTTTTTAGCTTGCTCAGAGTTGTTTGTGGGCCAGTGGTGGTCCTGCCCTCTCGGCCCAGGAGCTTCTGGCTTCCTGCCAGTCAACAACCTACATCTAAGCACTTTCTTCTTTTTCCAGGCTCAGCCTCCTTGTCTTCTCCTTCTTCTCTTTCTCAGACTTTGCTCTCCCTCTCTCTGCCCCTGTTCCCTGCCTCCCAGGTCTCCTTCCTGCCTCCTCTCTGTGTCTCTCTCTCTCCCTGTAAACATTGCTACCCTGGGGAGGGGGAAGGCATTCTAAGCCAGACACACAGTGCAGGCGGCCTGCTTGGTGGCGTGTCTGTGCCCAGTGGCAGGCTCAGACCTGCAACCTGGATTAGAGAACAGGGCTCTGTTTGCTGGGCCTTCAGAAGATGTGAGACTCACGTCCCGTTCCTAAGACTCCGGCTTAGAGATGAGCCTCTTCTTTCTTCTTTGCCTGCATTAGGCAATAAATCAAAGCCTCAGAGAAACCACAGGCCTCCTGTCCCTTTCTACAAAAGGCGCCCTTGGCTCAGGGAGCAGGGCAGCCTGGGGAGGCTGCGGGTGGGAGCCGAGTACAGCCTGACTGTCCGCTCCCATTCTGCCATGGAGTGCCATTTTGCCCCACCCTCGAAGACCACCCGGTCCCCTAAAGCCTTCGCATCAGTCCTCTGCCTGCAGAGCCTCCCCACTTCAGGGATGGGCTGGGTGGTCTCAGGGAGTTATTCTCTTCCTCAGCATGCTTCAAAGCAGACAATTCTGCCTGCACTCTGGGTACAGTTCTTTCAATATGTGATGTCAATTTCCCTTGCTGCAGCTCCTGTCATTGCTTATTTCTGACTCCACCGTTGGCATAATAACCTTTTTTTCTAGCAGGAGATGGTCATCGTAGCTGCTCCCCAGCCTTCTCTGTGTCTGGGCCCCTCATCTGAACTGCATCTTCCTTTCTCTGGGGACTGGCTGTCCCTGTGAGACACTTTGCTTTCTTCTTTCCCTCCCAGAGGGAAAGGATTAAATAAAGGTGATTCCTCCTCCTCCTCCTC
The DNA here is from genome assembly GCA_963574415.1 of Tarsius wallacei. NCBI lineage: Eukaryota > Metazoa > Chordata > Mammalia > Primates > Tarsiidae > Tarsius > Tarsius wallacei. The sequence continues at coordinate 2,604 of CAUYQG010281102.1, read as the reverse complement.
CTCCTCCTCCTTCTTTTTTTTGAGTCAGAGTCTCTCTCTGTCGCCCAGGCTGGAGTGCAGTGGCACAATCATGGCCTTCCACAGCCTCAGCCTCCTGGGCTCAGGTGATCCTTCTGCCTCAAGTCTTCCAAGCAGCTGGAACTACAGGCCACCACAGCCAGCTAGCCCCTGATCTTTTCCTAAACGACTGTGGCAGGAGCCCTCCCTCATGTCCTTCCCACTCACCCCATGCCCGCCCTGGAGGTACTGCTCTTAAGATCCTCTTCTTCCTCTGTGGGTTCTCCACATCATCAGCCCGACAAGTTCTGGCCAGGCTTGGATAAACAGAGTCAGCCTCTGAGGGGAATTTCCAGCCTTACCCTGATATCTCTGTCCTGCTGAGCTGGAAAGGCCCAGACGCCAGCCTTGCCTCTCGGCCACCGCTAGAGCTGTCCTAAGGGAAGACACAGTTCCTGCTGCCCTGCGCATGTGGGAAAATGCTGGGACCTCTGAGGGCTCCTGCCCCATGTGTCTCTACAGGGCATGAGGCAGCTGTGACCAGAGCTCCTACATCTTGATCCACAGCCTGAGGGTGTGTGTCTGTCTGTTAGGCCTCTCAGGTCTTTATCTCAAAAGGTTCCTAATGTCTAATGTCAGTTTCCCTTGCTGCAGTTCCTGTCATTGCTTGTTTTTGAGACCACCACTGACATAATAACCTCTTTTAGCAGGAGACGGTCATCTTAGCTGCTTCCCCACAGGCTTCCTCCCCACAGCTGCCCTCTCAGAGAGCTGAGTGAGGCCTGGACCTTGGTCATCTTTCTGCTTCTGCAGACCAGCCAAGGCTTCCACCTTCCTGATGTCTGGATGGTCTGGCCCCATGTAGAGAGACTCCTAGGCCTTTCACTCCTAGGCCCAGATCTGGAAAACAAGGCTGACATTTCAAGGACCTGTCTCCCTTCTCGGCCCAATTGAGACTGGGCCAAAGATTTCCCCAGATGTCTTTCCTCTGGATTGAGTCTCAAATCCCTGGGAGTCTGTGACTGAAGATTCCTAGTCCATGCTTTCTTGGTAAAGACTAAGTCTCTAAGATCTGGACAACAGAGTGAGATCCCCATCTCTACAAAAAGTGAAAAAATTAGCCCTGTAGTCCCAGCTACTCGAGACTGAGGTAGGAGGATTGCTTGAGCCCAGAAGTTAGAGGTTATAGTGTGCAATGATCACACCATTGCACTCCAGCCTGGGTGACAGAAGTGAGATTTTGTCTCTAAAAGGACTAAGACTCTAGAAGGGTCACTGCCTGCTTCCTGAGCCGGGACCCATCCCATTTGAAGCCCTGGCTCGAGGCCAGGGGAGTAGAAGGGAGTTAGCATCTCTTGGGCCCATCCTCAGGAAATCTGCCTGTGCCGGCCTCTAGCATAGCCTTTTCATGTAGTATGGAGCAGTATTAGGTGGACATTGACTGGGTTTACCCTCCCCTGGCTCGACAGGGGCCCAGCCTGGCCTAGTGGGGCTCCTTGGTGCTGATGAACTGAATTGAACTGACCCAAGGAGGGACATGTGAATCCTTTGGGGTTGCTGGGCTTTGTCTGAGCCTCACTGGTATGGCTAATGGGAGAAGGCTGCCCAGGGAATCCAGAGCCCAGGGAGCTTCTCTAAGCCATTTTTGTACCTGAGGTAGAGCCTGCTGCCTCATCCCTTCAATGGACTGGATGACAGGGTCTCATGTGCAGCAGGAAGACTTGAGGCCAGCCTCGGGTCTCACCAGATGCCAGATCATGTGTCAAGGGTCAAGGAGGATCCTTAGACTTCCTTTCTTTGTGCCTTAGTTTTCTCACCTTTTAAAATGGGAGACTTGGAATAAATTTTAAAATAATATCTAACATTTTAGCCGCAGAAACAAACTAAAAAACATCTTGTGCAGAAGTCCTGGTACATACAACAGATGAAGGAGGTCTCCTCTGATAAAAGTGAGTGGGAGAGTGGTAGATTCCAGTCCAGGCTCTATCTTACCCACCCACCCAGTAACCCAGGGGTGCCTCCACAGAACCAAAGGAAGGGCCTTTGGGAACTACTGGTGGGTCACGTACCTTCAGGATTTGACATTCCCGGTTCTTGTCCCCTAACGCCTCTCTGGCCAGGGAGATGCTTCATGTGCGTGAGGAGGGAAGGGTTGCTGAAGACTAGACTTCTGCTGGACCAATGGCTGCACATTAGAATCACCTAGGAGCTGGCTGGGCTCGGTGGCTCAGCCTGTAATCCCAGCGCTTTGGGAGGCTGAGGTGAGTGGATTGCCTGAGCCTGCAGGTTCGAGACCCGCCTAGGCAACTTGGTGAGACCTCATCTCTACAATAAATCAAAAATTAGCCAGGCATGGTAGCACATGCCTGTAGTTCCAGCTACTTGGAAGGCTGAGGCAGAAGGATCACCGGAGTCCAGCAGGCCGAGGGTGCGGTGGCCAGGAGCGGCCACTGCACTCCAGTCTGGGCGACGGAGTGAGACTCCAACTCAAAAACAACAACAAAAAGAATCACCTAGGAGCTGGAAAACCACTGATGTCAAATATTCCTTCCGCAGATTTTTTTTTTTTTGAGTTGGGGTCTCATTCTGTCACCCAGGCTGGAGTGC
>CAUYQG010281092.1:0-24178 GCA_963574415.1 Tarsius wallacei | reverse complement strand
AATTACCTTTAAAAAGTATAAACAGCCGGGCTCGGTGGCTCAGCCTGTAATCCCGCGCCTTGGGAGGCTGAGGTGAGTGGATTGCCTGAGCCTGTGGGTTCGAGACCCGCCTGGGCAACTTGGCGAGACCTCATCTCTACAATAAATCAAAAAATCAGCCGGGCGTGGTAGTGCACGCCTGTAGTTCCGGCTACTTGGAAGGCTGAGGTGGAAGGATCGCCAGAGCCCAGCAGGTCGAGGCTGCGGTGGCCGGAGCGGCCACTGCACTCCAGTCTGGGCGACGGAGTGAGACTCCAACTCAAAAAAAAAAAAAAAAGTATAAACACTAGAAGTAACTTGAGAGTCTTAAGTATTAAATACTTACTTTTAGCAAAACTGTCTTAAAACCAACAGGTAACTATTCCGTTCATTTATAAAGAAAATAATTGAAGAAGGAATAGCTGTCTACCCTTCCTGAAGAATGTTTTCTGACTTGACAGATTGGTAAAAAAATCATGGAGATGTCTTGCTTTACATTTTCTCATAATGCTTTAAAAATTAACTGTAGAGTTTGCATATACTTAAACAAGTTTAAAGCAAGTTTCCACTCCAGTTTCTCCTGATCAATTTTCCCAGCTATGTTTAGCATTATTTTTTGCTCCTTGGAAGGAGATACAGTACTCATCCTGTTTATTCAACTTTTAAAAAAAATACTTTTTTCCTTTTTTAAAAAAAAATGAATATAGTACTGGTAAAAATTTCTGACTCAGTAATTTTGGAAAGCACTGCCTCTTTCCACAAATAGATGAGCTTATGTACTAGGTCTTTCAAGTGGACCAGTAAGTTTCCGTGATGTTAGGAAACTGGGTGGAGTTTTTATGGTTGCAAGTTCTATGGAAGAGGGACTTTTCTGGTTGAGTATAGGGAGAGTTAGATCAGGTTCTGGTATCGAATAGCCTGTGCACCACAGAGCATTGGGGATTTCCCACTGGGTTAATCTAGTGCTGGCCACAGCTTATGCATATGATCTGGGGTAGCTGCTGCAAGAACAATGAGAGACGCTTGCTTACAGGACCTCTGCCTTTTTGTTAGAAAACCATAGTGCAGCCCAGCCTTGATTTATAAGCCAAGTTGAGATCATCACTGTTTCCCTTCACGTGGGCTTCTCAGTAGCTGTCACTAAATTTTGATTATATAGGCATTTAGTGAAGCTGGAGCTGAGCTACCTGATGGATTAGTTTTTATTACCTGATGGATTAGTTTTTATTAGACACTGTAGCCCACACTGATCTTACCCTGTTTATCAGAAAAGCTAATTGTTTATGCATTGTTTATGTGGGTTGGTCTTGCTTTTTGTCAACAATATTATAGGATCTTACCCTGCTTATATCATATCTCTTACTATTTAGGTCTCTTCCTGCTAGCATAGTGCGTGGGGACATTGACAGGTGCTAGTGATGTAATCATTTTATCAGCCTTACTTAAAGCCAGTGGAAATAGTCACTTAGTTGATTTCTTTTTTTCTTTCTTTGGTCATCCTGAAAGCCTAAATGTCTTACAAACACTACTAGGTTTATTTAATATCTTATTTTGTTGCTTATAATCAATAACAGACACAACTTTTAAAAAAATTAATTTATTTATTATAAAGATGTGGGGTACAATTCAGGGTTAGGTATACAAACATTGATCATGCAGGTATCCTTGTTGATGAGGTATGCCCCTCCTTCCCCTAGCAGTTTCCCTCAACTGCCAGTCCCACCCCCTTCCCCAACAGTTTTCCACTACTGCCAATCACTTTCTTATAGCATTATAATTAATTGTTCAAGGTCCGCTTATGAGTGAGAACATATGGAACTCAGTTCTTTGTTTCTGTGATAAATCACTGAGTATGATCGACTCCAAATCCATCCAGGTTGCTACAAAGTCCTTATGGCTGCACAGACACAACTTTTTAAAAGGAGCTTAAAAAACCTTAATTTGGATACTTGTCCTCTATTTGGCAGTAATACCTTGACAAAGGAACTATAAAAATCAACTCTCAGACTGAAATCAGCTGAGGCTGGGAAGGTTCAAACCATGCTTTTCCTCTTTTCAAAAGATGATACCAAATCAAAATTCTGGCAGTATTTTAAATTGAACTTCACAAGCAGATTCTGTAGTTCATACGAAAGAGGGGGATGAAAAAAGGAAGAAGAGGAGGGGTTTGCCCAGCCAGATGTTAAAATATATAGCTGGTCCCTGACTTATGATTTCTCAATATGATTTGTGATGGTGGGAAAGTTGAGGCACATTTAGTAGAAATTGTAAGGAGTCCCTTGACTTAAGATGGGGCTATGTCCTGATAAACCAAACCAAAAGTTGAAAAACCGTAGGTCAGGGAACATCTGCTGTGTTGCCAGTATTCAGTGCAGTTTTTTTTGTTGTTGTTGTTTGGTTTTTTTTGAGTTGGAGTCACTCAGTCGCCCAGACTGGAGTGCAGTGGCCGCTCCCGGCCACCGCAGCCTCAACCTCCGGGCTCCGGCCTTCCTTCCGCCTCAGACTTCCAAGTAGCTGGAACAGGCACGCGCTACCACACCCGGCTAATTTTTGACTTATTGTAGAGATGAGATCTCACCAAGTTGCCTAGGTGGGTCTCAGACCCACAGCCTCAGGCAATCCACTCACCTCGAACTCCCAAAGTGCTGGGATTACAGGCTGAGCCACTGAGCCCAGCCTCAATGCGTTTTTGATTTACGATGCTTTCAGCTTATGTTGGATGGGTCTGTGGGGACATACCCCCATCAAAAGTCAAGGAGCATCTATATATTATACAGCTATGAAAATAAAATAGTTGGTTTAGCTGTTATAATAAATGAATGAATAGATTAATGGAAGAGAATAGTCTTACAATGGACTGCTTCTGGTGCAAAAGCTCTGTAGTTGTTTATACTCATGCTTCTAAGTCTTAGTGCATATATTTTCCCCCTTAGTTTTAAACAGTGTTTGCTGCATTAAGAACAACTTTTTAGTTTTGTGAAATCTTGGGGTTGTTTTTCCACAAGTTTTATAATGGAAAGAGATGAGAAAAATGCAATTTATTACAGAGAACTTAATGCTTTCATGAATAACTTACACACTTAAAAAAGTTTGGTGACAGACCAGATAGCTGAGGGTTCTGAGCTGAGGCTCTAGTATGAGGTAGATAGGTTTCATTTACAGGCTGAATGTCTCTGGGCTGGTGATCTCACTAATTCTCAGTTTCCTCATTTTAAATGTGGGAAGCACCTACTTCACAGAACTGTCATAAAGATCCAAGAACGTCATGCATGTTAAACCTTTAGCACTACACCTGACATAGAAGTGTTTGATAAAACTTACCTATGGTTGGCATTTTTTACTAAAAAGACCTTTAAAAGCACTGTGGAGGGTTTCTGTTGTAAAATTCTCAGATATCTATTAGTCATGAAATTTCAGAAAGGCAACTTTATTTTCAAGTCAGTTCCACAGTTTTCTTGAGGGAGATAAGCAATACTTTCTTTAGTAAAATGGAATAACAGTTTAAGAACTTTGATTGTGGAATGAAAGAGAAAGATAATCAGTACTGATTCCAGCTACCCTTTTGAAAAAATTTCTGTGATAATTTGAGCAGTGAAGTCCCTCATTTTTATAGAGAATATGAGAAAAATAAATGAATTCAGTTTGAATTCAGTGGAAGAGAATTAGGTTAGACTAAAGAAGTTTCTGATTGTAAGGCTGCCAAGTAGATAAGAGGGACTCCTTTGTCACCACTAGGAGACCCTGCCAGAGGAACTTTTTGGACTCCTGAGGTTATTTCAGGGTTGCTGAGAACTAACCTAGATGCAGCTTAAACCAGGACTTCAACCCTGACTCCCTGCTGATGGCATCTTTACCAGGATTCTGACTGCCATTCAGCATTGGTAATCTTCCTGCTCATACAGTAAAGCATTCTGATACTTTCCCCCATTTCGATAAGTGAATGAGAACAGCATAGGATAGATAATACATATTTTAAATAATCTAAAATAATTGCAAAAATTTTTGACAGAGATTATACATGACTTTAAAAAGCTGCTTGAGTAAGAGGGCAGTTTGGGTGAGAGGGGGTTAACACAGCCCTGTTTGTGTTAGAAGGACAGATGAGGTGATCCTTTTAAGTTTCTTTAAAACCGGGAATTATACTGTCATTTAAGATTTACTAAGTATAAATAAGGTGATCATGTAAGAAAAGACCAGTAATTCTCTTGAGTGGCCTTTAGGAAGTTACAGATTTATTTTTGGCTTTGGCTTTGTTTAACTGAGTCTGGTCATAAAGAGTAGTCATGGTGGTAGAACAATAGCCCTGGAGTGAGGCAGGGTTCAAATCCCAGCCCTGCCATTTTCTAGGCCTCTGGCAAGAAACTTAATCTCACTGAGCCTAAGTTTCTCATTACTAAAATGGAGAAATAGTACCTACTTCATGGTTGTTGTGAAGATTGAGCTAGTCTAGCACAAAGTGCTTAATAAATAGTAGCCGTGATGATGGCAGTGGTGATAATGACAATGATAAGGACAATGCTTAGCTGATTTCTAGAGAATCACTGTGTAAGCTGTTGAAGAGTAAATTGGAATTATTTTTAAAATTATATAAGCTGGTCCGGATAAATAAGCAATAGAATCTTAAATGTCACATCTGAATAACAGAAAAATCTTAGTTTGGAAAACTTTCTGCTTACATTCTCAACCTTTGAGTCATGTGACAGTAGTTTTGATTTGATTCTATGATTTATAGGAAAATGCCTGCTTCTAATGTCATCACTATAGTTCCTGTATGAACTAAAACATACTCTGTTTTTTTTCTTAAGTTATACAACGTATATGTTGAAATCATTTAAATATTGTCATTATGGTATGATTTCAGCTATTTAAAATGGGCTGTAATAGTTACATTTTTCAAATATAGCCTGAATCTCTTAAAGAATGAATTTTTCAATAGAAAAGTGGGCATAGGACTTAGCTTATACAAGAGGAAATAATTGTTTAAAATATATAAAACTGTGCTCAACTCATTTTAGTCAAAGGAAGGTATAAGCTAAACTAAGGCTGGGCGCAGTGGCTCATGCCTGTAATTCCAGCACTTTGGAAAGCCAAGGCATGAGAATTGCCTGATCCTAGGGGTTCAAGACCAACCTGGGCAACTTGGGACACCTTGTCTCTACCATAAAGAAAATAATTAGCTGGGCGTGGTGATTTGCACCTGTAGTTCAGCTGCTTGGAAGGCTGAGGTGGAAGGACTACCTGAGCCCAGGAAGTTGGGGCTGCAGTGAACTGTGATTAGACCACTGCACTCTAGCCTGGGTGACAGAGTGAGACCCTGACTCAAAAACAAAACAAGCAAACAAAAACAGCAACACCCCCCCCCAAAAAAAAAACTGTCCACAAAACACCAAAAAACAAAACAAAACAAAAAACCACACATATACACACCTCAAAGTGTTCTTTTTAACATATCAGACTAGCAAATAAGAAGATGGACATTGCCCAGTGTTGGCTCTTTCATCAGTTGGTACCATCTCTCTGGAAAGCAGCCTGGCAGTTTTAAATGTGAATATTCCTTGGCTCAGCAATTACACATCTGGAAGTACATAATAAGAAAATAAGAAAGAATACACAATTTGTGATACTATAGCTTACTGCAACTCTGCTAAAAATACCCCCTAAAATTAGAAACCATCTAGGCATCTCTTAGTGAGCATTCGTTTAAAACTATGGCACTGTAGAGGGTGCAATATGCTATGATGGCTTAGTTGCAGAGAAACCAAAGTTCAAGTCCTGGCTTCACCACGTCTATCTGTTTGATTTTGGTTAAGTAGCTTAATTCAACTAAGTCTCACTTTTCTCTAAATGGGAAAAATAATGGTACTTGCTTCTTAAGGTTATATGAGGATTGAGTGAGATGATACACATAAGTACAGTGTCTAGCACAGAACAATTCATTATATGTTTAAAAAATACTATTATCATATGCTCCTTAGTAAGGATGAGGTGGATCTATTTGTACTAATATCAAAGAGTGTCTACAAGATGGTAAAGCAAAAAGCAAGCTACAGTTTATATGAGCCCATTTATATTAAAACTGTATGTGTGTGTGTGTTTGTGTGTGTGTTTATGTATGCATTACAGTTTTGGGAGGGCATAGCAACAGTTAACACTTAGTGAGTCTCAGGCACTATTCTAAAGGTTTTAACGTATCAATCAACTACTTTATTAAAGTGAGTTTATATGTTTTAAGTTCTTGGAACAATGCTTATACTTTGTGAAGTATAATCAATAAACATTAGTTATTAATTTTTACATGCTATCATTATCTCTGTCTTGTAGATAAGGACACTGATACCATGAGAGTTCTCACAGTTCCTAAGAGGCAGAGCCAGAATTTAAATCCAGGGACTCTAACTCCAGTCTCTGACTCAACATTTAAAACTGGATGTTATGGGAGGTAGGACTGTGAGGTCCCTTCAATTTGTCATTTATGAAGGGATTTGCCAGTATACTTACTTGAATTACAGAATATCCCTGATGGCAACCAGCTACAAAATTTACTTTGTAATTTTATTTTGGGTTTTCTTTTTCCTCTTCTGTATTTGCTTTCTAAATAATCCAGAATTGTGTTCCAAAGAGCACAGGTTAATAGAATGGTATATGATTCTGTTCAGTGCTTAGGTAATTAACTGTTTGGGTATGAATGATAAAGGTCTTTAGTACTTAAACTTTTTTTTCTGCCTTAAAGTTTTTTGTATCCTGGTGTCTTAATGAGATGGATGACCTGGATTTTCTCATGGTTGCGGAAGTCAAATGTCTGTGTGTTTAACACAATATCTGAGTCTGATGAGTCACATGGTATGTCAGCTTTTAGTTGGGAACAGTTTTTTTTTTTTTGGTCACTTGTGATGGTCAAAAAGTCTCTTGGGAGAGTTTAAATGACTTAAAATAGCCTAAAGTACCTCATAGCTGTTTAGGTCTTAAAATTGTAAATTTCATAATATCATGTTTTAATTTGAGTCTAGTCTAATTTTTGTCCCTCCAAAAAGATTGCTGCTTCTGGCTTTTAAGTTAAAGTAGTCTGATCTCTTTCAGAGAGTGGTTTTCATTTGAAAAGGAACAGCAAAAAATAAATAAATAAATAAAAATTTAAAATTTAAAGTAAGAAATAAAAAGGCAATTGATACAATTAAGAAATGCACATAAGTCTCTCCTGAAGCTATTCAGTGATGTAGAAGGTTTGTTGAATGTTTTGAATGAATGGATAAATTAAAATACGGGTTTATATTTGAAATTAAAGTCATATGTTTACTTTGGAAATTTGTATTTTACATCCTCACTTAAACTCAGTCTATTTTTAAGTTTCATTTTGTGTGCTGAATGTCTTTTGCACACTAAATCTAAAGCATTACCAGATAGGGATATAGCAATAGAAGAATTCAATTTTTTAAATATTAGAAGAATAGACTGCTTCTTTCAGAGTATTTTTTAGAAAAATAAAGCAATACCCTATTTAAGCATTAAGATCTGTAAACAGGCCATATTTTATATAGAATTGCTGCTTTGGTAGATTTATCTCCTTGTTTAATTGTTTCTGTTTGGTTCATAAACACTTTCCCTTCCCATTGCAAGTTAAAAAAATTCTCTCAAGTTCAGCGGGATTTTTGGTGATTATTTGGACTCACATACACAGGTAGTCTGCCAGGAACAGCATTACTATAATTAAATAAGCTTTTGGGAACTCTACTACTGAGCTGTATTTTTATCAGCAGGAATGGTATCTATTTCTAAAACAATTTTGAAAATAAAAATGATAATGTTGACTTCAGCACCACTGTACCATAACCACCAAACTTATGACTCACAAAAGGAGCAAAGACAAGCATATCTGTTTATGAAATTTGTTCTTGTGGGCTAGTGAACAGGGCATACACCATGGAGAGGGCCACATTAACTCAAAACAAAAAAGCTCTTAACAGCAAACACAGTAAAGAGATTATAAATAAAGTGGATGTGTGTTGCCTCATGAGAATCACTCTTGTGAGAGACGTGATTGGTTCTACCCCTAGTTCTACCCACAGATCATAACTTCTAGTAAGGCTCCTACCAAGAGTTTTTTGTTATTGTTGTTGTCTCATATCAGCTGTTTCTGTTTTGGAAACGATATGTACTTTTTGATACATTTCTTTTCTCTCGCCATTAAAAAGCAGGCTAATTTGTCAAATCCATTAGGTTTAAGATCAGGAGAGATAGAGAATATCCATCAGAGACTAAAATCCCAAACTATCTTGCTAGGACAGCAGCCCAAGGCAGGAGGGGTGAGTAGGAAGATGGAGCTGGAAATGGAAGAAAATGAATAATTTTTGAGCACTTAATATGAGCTAGGAGATATTTTAAAAACATTTTTCACTTATTTTATTTATTGATTTATTAAACACATGACATATCTCTATGCCAGGCATGGTTTCTAAGTCCTTTTATAAATACTAACTTTCATAATTCTCACAGGTCTTATATTAACATAGCAAGCATGCATGAAAGTTGGCTGATAATGTCTTTGTTTTATTTAACAGGAAACTTAAGCACAGAAAGTTCAAGTAATTTACCTGAAGTCATGCAGTGAGTGGCTGGTCAAAATTCAAACCCAGGCAAACTGGCCTTTCGTCTGGCCTCTGCTGCCATTGAAGCATCCCGTCAGCCCTATAAGGTTGGCCTTTTTTATCTGCATTTTAGAGATGTGGATCCTGAGTCAGGTTAAATAGACAGAATCAGCTTCCAACTTATTTTCTTACCCCACCAAGTTTGCTTTTCTTATATGTTCTGTCTTTATTGACTCAGTCATCCAAATCTGAAATGTAGAGATAATTATAGATTCCAATCTTTCCAGCTGAGTATCTGAGCCTTTCTTTTCATCTCTTCTGCAACTACCTTAATTTAGGCCCTCATTCTGCAATATCAAATGCGTGAAGGAAGTGGGCAGGTAATAGAATGGGTGAAGGAGGCTGGGCGTGAGGGAGTGGATTGGACTGGGATGCTGTATTATAAGGGGGCCTGCTGCTGCTCTGGGCCTGCTGTCTATTTCCAGGCAGGAATGTGAAGCTCATTGTTGACAGATCTGATTTTTCAAGAGATCCCAGAAATCAGGATTTTTATGTGAAATCTTCTACTTTCTAAATTATAACACAAGCCAGACAAAACAAGCCTGCATGCCACCAGTTTATAAGCCTTAATTTTCATTACTGAGGCCTCTTAACTGGATTTGCTCCCTCTAGTCTGATCTGTGGTTTCCAGCCTTTTACCCATCTTCCCTATGCTAGCGTAATCTATCCGAAGTGCAAGTCAGATAGGATTTTATGGCCGGTTAGGAAGGTTAAATGTAGTAAAACATGTAGCATTCTTAGAAGAGTTCTTGGTACAAGTAAACATTCAATAAATGTTCTGTATTGACTGGTAGTTTTTCACTTAATTAAAAGCCTTGAATGATCTCATTTTAGCTCATGATGATTTTTCAGCATGGCAAAGAGTTCTTTCCACCTTCACCTTTTGCCATTCAGCTACATATACACTTCCATCCCTACACTTAAGTGTGTCAGTCTTTCATGCCTTATGGCTCTTCCTCCTCTGCTGAGTCCATCTGACTGGCGAAATCTTACTACAGCCCCCTCCAGGTTTCAGTTCAGGCATGTCCTCTGTTAAACCTTTGATTACACTTCCCTTTGAGCTGATTTCTCCTTACTTTGTGTCTCAAAAAGATTAATTTCTCTAAGGGCAGGAATTACGTTTATCAGTCTTCATGTTGTCAGTATTTCTTACAGTGTTAGCACATAGTCTATATTTGCAATAAATGTTGGTTGGAAATAATGCAACTAGTAAAAGTCAGTGCCGGAAACTGAACCCTCACCTAACTGAATTTCTTGCTCTTTGGACTGTGTCTCAGAGAGGAAAGGGGCTGTGGCTGCTGTATGATGAGGGACCCAGCTTATACAGTGTCCAATCTGAGATTTACTATAGCCCAGGGCATTATGATTGCAACTAATGATGAATTCAGAAAAACTTTAATACTGCAGAACAATACAGTAGCATTAAGGATACTCCTTCCTCTGAAATGTAGTATGTGACAACTAAGGTGAAATTGCTAGTTAAATAGTTTATTTTACCCTCAGGTAAAGCAGTTCTGTTTTTCTCCTTTAGAAGTTTGATGGTAAATAGTTGGAGATACCAGTCTATTTATAAATGGCCTGAGTGCCAGATTTGTTATCGCCTTTCCTCAGGCTTGATAAACTAAAGAATGTCGGACTTAACTATTGGTAGTGTCTCCATTAATGAATAGGGCAGTCTGGAGAAAACACATGTGAACAGGAAATTCAAGGGCACCTAGTGTTGTTTTTATCAGTCCAGGAATTCTAGACTTGCAAATTGTATCCTGTTCTTTTTCTGGCTAAAGAAAGGGCTTTAATAAAAGACAAAGAACAGTGTTAAATCCATTAGAGGAATAAATTTGCAATATAATAAGTGTCAGTCATCTACATCATTCTTTGTAATAATGTGATCACTTTTTAGTTTTGTATAATTTAAAATTTTAAAAGCCTTTTTGTGTCTGGTGAGAAGGAAATAATTTTTTCTTGTTTTTAAAGCTAATCTCCACAAAGATACTATTTAATCATGACTAAGGCTGGAGTTTTTGGCTTGTTCTGCAAATGTATCTCTTAGATAAAATTTATTTCTAAAGGTTAACAAAACACCAAATTATTCTGTAGTTTTAATACCAAATGAAATTATTGGATATGAAATGCATGTATATTTAAAATCCATTACATTTGAGTTGAGTTACTCATCAGAATTTACAGAATGCCTACTGTGTTCTCAGTACTTTGCCAGGTGCTAGAATGCTTTCATTACAAAGATGGATAGACAGAGATTTTGCTCTGATTTTTTATTTATATTTTTAGTTGGGGTTTCACTTTGTTGCCTAGGCTGGAGTGCAGTGGCATGCTTACAGCCACCACAGCCTCGACCTGCTGGGCTCAGGCAGTCCTTCCACCTCAGCCTTCCAAGTAGCTGGAACCACAGGCACGCGCCACCATGCCTGTCCAATATATATATATTTTTAATTGTAGAGATGAGGTCTCCCCAGTTTGCCTAGGCTGGTCTCAAACCCCTGGGCTCAGGCATTCCTCTTGCTTCCACCTTCCAGAGTGCTGGGATTATAGGTGTGAGCCATTGTGCCTGGCTCTGATTTGGTTTTTAGACACAGCCTACATGTATATGTAAACTAAAATGGAAAGAACATAGTAATTATGATTAAATTATAGAGTGTCTAAAAGTGGTTTCTCATTACTTGATCACCACTTCTGGATTTTAGAGTAAAACTCATTACATCTTCTTATGATCTCATCATGGAAGAAACCTTATCTGCTGTTTACCCCCTCTTTTATAAAGACTTCAGGTTCATAAATATTCATCTAAAATGGCCTCATATTTATTTCTGTACCTTTTTTTTTTTTTAAAGAGAGATGGAGTCTTGCTATGCTGCCCTGGCTGGATTGCAGTGGCTATTCCTAGACACAATTATAGCACACTGTAGTCTTGACCTTGTGGGTTCAAGCACTCCTCCTGCCCTAGTCTCCCAAGTAGCTGGGACTCTAGGTGCACATTACTACACCTAACTCTGTAGCTATACTGTTAATACAGACAAATTCTGTTGTTTGGAACTGTCTTTTACTTCCCTGCAACTTTTTTTTTTTTTTGAGTTGGAGTCTCACTCTTGTTACCCAGGCTGGAGTGCAGTGGCATGCTCACGGCCACCGCAACCTTGACCTGCTGGGCTTAGGCGATCCTTCCACCTCATCCTTCCAAGTAGCTGGAACTACAGACACATGCCACCACACTCAGCTAGCTTTTGTGATTTATTGTAGAGACGAGGCCTCACCAAGTTGCCCAGGCTGGTCTTGAACCCCCAGGCTCAGGCAGTCCTCTTGTCTTGGCTTCCCAAAGTGCTGAGATTACAGCTGAGCCACCGTGCCCAGCCACTACTACTTTTTTGTGTGACACAACACTTTTCTCAAAAACTTTGCTCAGTAATATTCCTTAATAATTGTGCCCACCTCTGGCCCTTTAGTTTGGCTTAATTCCAAGAAAGCCCAGTCGGTAGGAGAGCTTAATATTGGCCACCTCCTGCAGCCACTTTGCAGTGGGCAGAGATGCCCTAGGCAAGATAGCCATCATGTTTGTAGTTTTTAGGTCCCACCTTATCCTTATGCCTTTAAACATTTTAAATTGAAAACAGTTCTGTGTTGATACCATGCTCACCGGGCAGTCTTCTGAAAAGCAGTCTTCTGATCCTCATTTCTTATTACCCAATTTCTTATTGTGTAAATCAATAAATTGCCATTCTGTCTTGTATATCAGTCTTTTGTGAACTTGGTTAGGATAAAGTAGCTTCTAGAATTTGATTGCCCGGAGACAGTGGTAGCTGAAGGCCAGACCTTGTCCCTTGGCAGCCTGAGCAGAGCAGCCGGTTCTACAAGGCCTCTTGGCAGCCGGTTAGCTCCCTCAAGGCCCCACCCTGAGTTCACCATGCATCTTTCTCTCTGACTTCTGCAGGCATTACTTGTGCACCACATACCTCTGTGAGTGCTGGTGGTTTCTTTGTACTCTTTTCAAGAGGCATTATAAAAGGTTTTGCTTTTTCACCATTCACATTTTGAAAGGAATATATAGGGCCTTGGACAACTAGAGTTGAGACTTGACCTTTTTTCTCTCCTAAGAACTGGCAAACCACTTTGAAAATTCTTACCAGCTACAGATCTTATTGACATTTCCCTGCTCGTTAGTACCTGCTTGCTAGAAGAAAGGCCTTCTAAAATGCTCAGGTATTGCCCTTTGTTGGAGCTTTTATGTCCTCCCACCCCCTTACATGTTTTGTTGAAAAAAGTAACAAGCACTTGTTTACTAAAAAACATTTGACGAGAACCATCTATGAACTTAAATTTTACATGCCTAATGGAGGATCACTAGAATACCACTGCAAATGGTATACCTGTCCCCCTCTTGAAGATTCAGGATGCATGTTGGCATATTAAAGATTCTGGAAGTCTTATAAGATACTTGTTCAACTTTGTATAATCGGATTCCTTAAATGTACTTGAATTCCTCAACTTTCAGCCCATCCTTCCTTTCCCACCCCAAGCCCCTATTATCAAGCATGATTTGGGAGATATTTGTGAGGTACCATCCCTGTTCTGCTTTTCCTTCTTTGGCCTCTCTATATCTGATCCTGAAGCACAGAACAGGAGCCTAGAGATTCTGAGGTTTCCAAAAATGGTTTGACAGCACTGCCTTAGATAGCAATCCAGTAAGAGAAGCTTAGTCCTTAAAAATCACTTGGACATGATCATTCTTGAGTTTATTTTTTATTATTTATTGTTGTTAAAAAATAATTCTATTAAAGTATTTAGCACATTAAAAAACAAATTAAACTACATTCCTATAATAGAACCTTACATTTCTATAAGCCATTGTGGCTTTCCTTTGTATTTCCTGTATATTATCTCAGACAGCCTTAGATTAGGCCTGTGAACTAGGCAGAGCAAATATTATAATCTCTGTCTGGGGGAAAAGTGACTTGAGTGCAGAATGTTCTGGTGGTTTGAATAAGACCATCGGATCAGTTAGCAGCGGGGCTGGGATTAGGTCTCTGAATTTCTGACTCTTCAATACTTTCTTTTTCCACAGCTGCTTATTAGCCAACCTTTATAGAGTACTTTACTGTTTGCTAATTCTTTCAA
Organism: Tarsius wallacei; assembly: GCA_963574415.1. Classification (NCBI taxonomy): domain Eukaryota; kingdom Metazoa; phylum Chordata; class Mammalia; order Primates; family Tarsiidae; genus Tarsius; species Tarsius wallacei. The sequence continues at coordinate 10,391 of CAUYQG010281092.1, read as the reverse complement.
CTACCCCCTTCACCATTTGATAGGTTGTTTCATTCATTCACTAATGCCTGCCGTGTGTCAGACACAGTGCATTCTGGCCCCAGGGTGCTCCTGATTTAGTGGGGTAGACAAATCGAGTGACAAGCATCAGCACCTGAGATACATTGGCACAAATGTTAGAAAACACACACAAAAGCATGACTGATGTGATGTCTTCTGGGGGAGAATGTTCAATAAGTCACCACAGTAAGACTTCAGCTAAATGGGGCCATAGAGGTTCAGCAGGATTCCTGCAGAGGGAGTGGAGGATACAGCTGGTTCAAGGATAGATCATACGAGGTTTGGAGGTATGGAAGAGCTAGGTGTGTTGGGAGGAGAGTGTGTGGTGAGGAAGAGCAGCAGATAAGGGAGAAATCAAAGGATTTGGAGTCCTGACCCCACAGCTCACTCCAGGCTTTGAGTCCTACTTCATAGGGCTGTTGGGAGGATGGAGTGCAGTCATGCATGGGAGGGGCCACTATCTTAGGTCTTCAGGGGAAAGAAGGGGGGATATCAATGAATAAGATATCATAAAGCAGCCAGGCGTGGTGGCTCAAGCCTGTAATCCTAACACTTTGGGAGGCTGAGGCAAGAGGATTGCCTGAGCCCAGGGGTTCGAGACCAGCCTGGACAACATGGTGAGACCTTATCTCTACAATAAATAAAAAAATTAGCTGGGTGTTGTAGTGCACCTGTAGTTCTGGCTACTTGGAAGGCTGAGGTGGAAGGATTGCCTGAGCGCCCAGCAGGTCGAGGCTGCAGTGGCCAGGAGCGTGCCACTGCACTCCAGCCTGGGCAACAGAGTAAGACTCTAACTCCAAATAAAAGATATCATAAAGTTCCTGGTATATATCCCTGCACTCAGTGTATGTGAGTTGTCCTTGTTTATCATGCTAAACTAATTTGACTTGTCAGTAATGAGAAGCCACGAATGATTTTAAACAAGTGATATGATCAGCTTCTTGTTATGAAAAGATTTAAAGTAGTCAGCAGTGAAACAAATTTATAATGCCAAAACAATAGATTGAATTTGGATAAAATAAATTTGAAGCCCACACAGCACACTAAGGTATAAACCCAATAAGACAACAATGGAACTGGGAGTTTGCCTAGTCAAATTGTTTGCTTTCAACCTGTACTTTACTTGCTTGACACTGAAGAACAAGAAAGGTCTTCTGGTTCATTCCATTATCCCTGGAAGCTAGTCCATTTCAGATCCACATCTAGAGGTCTGTGTCTCCGTGTAATTAAAGCAAAGAAGGTGTTAGAGGGTAGGTGGCAAGTTTGGGGGAGTACTTTTCAGCTAAGAATGCAGTCTTGGCAAGCTGGATCTTCTGTGGAATGCCTTATCCAGAAAAGCAAAGCCTCTTTAATGTATGAACTGTTCTAGTCTTTTTGGTTCTGCTATGGCTATAGCAGGCAAGTCTTTTAGGGTCACTGCCCACCTGCAGCAACCACTACCTACACCCTGTGGAGTAGCCATTTTGTTGTACTCCTTATCTTACCTAATTGTCCAGATTACCTTCTTCAAACAAGTACTTTGTTTAGTTGGCCTGGTGGTTTTTAAAAGTTGGCACTGGAATGCCTTTAAGCAGGCATACACTGTCCAGTTGAGGTCACAAAACTTTACTTGTTACCTGATTTGATTCATATATTTGGGTTCCTGCCTTGCTTATACAGGCATTCAAGTTTCATTTGAAAATGAAATGGATCTCACAATCTGGAGACGCCTACTACACCTTGTCATAGCACTTTCTGGAATGACACAATTCAGAATGAAATGGGGCAGCTATGGACCCCATCCCAAGGGGCCTGTTTCTAAAAGTAGTTTTGCCCTAAAACATACATGTACCTATAAGAACTGCTTTAGACTGGTGTTTGTATGCATATTTGATATAACACTTAATGTTTCATATAATTTTTGTGGCAGAAGCTACTTTCTTGCTATTTAACTAAACTACATTAGCTCTTAGGAGACTGACATTTATTAGGGACATAAGTATTACCAATATCTTATAGATTTTATTTAGTAATAAATAAGACAGCAGCAAAATAGATTGAACTTTTTGGTTTACATACTTATGGAATGCAGCCTTTTGTTTATTAATGTGTCTGTATTCCCTGTGGACTGCCACTGGTACTTCTTGACTAATTCATCCTTGGTTTTGTCAGTACGATATTAATTTCTCTTGCTTTGGGAATGGTGCATCTTTTTCTTTCCTAGCTTCATATTATTTAAAATGGAAAGGCTTAAATGTGTTCACTAACATGTTAGGGTAAAATTTTTCTTAGTAGAAATTGAACATTTTTAAAAGAAAGTTTCTTCTACTGAATAATCTGTCTTTATATGTTGTTTCAGTTTCCGTTACTATGGCAATGACGGCAGGGACTACAACAACCTTTCCTATGAGCAACCATACCCGGGAGAGAGTGACTGTAGCCAAGCTCACACTGGAGAATTTTTACAGCAACCTAATTTTACAGCATGAAGAGAGAGAAACCAGGTATAGTAAGGGCTAGTCAAAATTGTGTTTATTAGTTAAACAAACTGTTATATTGCAAGTGAAGGGTAAACTGGTTTTCCACTAGTAATGTGAATATTATGGATCTCTGCTTGCTGTTTTTAAGTTTCTTGTACTGACACTGCACCCAGCTACTTGTTTTAATTTCAGAGAATAGTTTCCTGAGGTACCCAGAGTCTTGTGCACCCATATACTTATATCACACAGCAACTGATGTTTTAAGCAGGCCTTTTGTAACCACAAATTACGGTATCTTTAGACTTTCTTTTAGAAGGATGCTTTATGAATGGCTGACTTTAATCCAGAAACATTTTCAGTGTTGTGTGTATTTCAGTGGGAATGGAATAAGAATAAAGAATAAAAAGAATAAAAAATGAAAGGCATGTAATTTTGCCTTTAGGAAACTTATAGTAAGGGAGATAACACATGCATATTACATGAAAGAGTGAAGAACATCACTAAGGAGGACAAGAAAGGGAAAGATTGCTTTTGACAACTGGGAAAGCATCATAAATAATGGTGGCTTTTAAACAGGGCTCTAAGGGAAGAGTACTATTTATACATACATAAAAGGAAGGAGAAAGAGGTAAGAGTAGGAGAAAGGATATTAGAGACAGGAGAAATCGCCTTCAGGTCAGTTGATGTCCAATTTAGCTGAAGCACAGGATGTGCTAGATTTCAACATCCTGGGAGCCTTGGATCCTTTGTTAATGTAGCTGTTTTCATGGAGTGGAGAGATTTGATGTTTGAGCAGAAGAATTTTAGATGGTCATAAGTGTTTTTCTGGAAGAGAACTTGAGCTGTGATACGTAGAATGGTCGGGGGGTAGGGTGAGGAATTAGAAACGATAAGCACTAGTGATGTAGCCAGGCAAAGTGGAAAAGACGCTTGGATTAAGATTGTGACAACAACAGTAGGGAAGAACTGACAAGTGAGAAAGACTGACAAAATGTGGCAACTAGCCAAATGTGAAATGTGACAGAAATAAGTCAATATTGGCCCCAAAATTTCATGCCTGGGCAAATTGAGGGTGGTACAATATAACTGAAATAGAACTAGAGGAGAAGAGTAAGGAGCTGAACTTAATTTTTGACAGATTTAACCCGATTAGATACAAGTGAGGAGAGAATCAGTGAACTAGAAAATAAGACTTAAGTAATTATTCAGAAATAAATTTAGACAGAGAGAGTGGGGATATGTGAGAGTTAAAAAAGAGGGAATGTGAAGAGCTGACATGTCTCTAATTAAAAGTTCTTGAAGGAAGAGAGGAACAGGAATGGAGCAGAGATGAGCAAAAACTAAGAGTTCACCACCAGCAGAAATTCCAAGTCTCAATTTAGGCCAAAGAAAAGTGATCACAAATAGAAGATCTAAATGGTAATAGGTGAATAAATCTCAACAAAAGTTCTATAAAATAACAAAAATAATGATATCTTCTACATTAAAAAAGTAGAATTGAAATATTTTCCTACAGCAGAATATAAGTCCAGAGATAAGTAATTGGAATTAAAGAGTTTTTAAAGATCTTTGTAGAAACAGGGTAAAGATTAACTTTAGACTTTGACAAATTATGTTGAATTTCCAGGTTAACCACTAAAATAAAAAAATTAAGTTTGCAACTTCCAAATTAGTATAAGGAAAAAAATGGAATGAGAAAAAAAATCAGTTCAAAAGAAGGCAAGAAAAAAGAAAAACTGAAATACCAGAATAGAAAGCACAAAGTTAGAAATAAATATAAATATAACATTAATTAATTATAGCTGTAATTAACATCTCTGGAAGTGATCAGATCATCATGGGAGAGTACATAATGTAGATGAGAACCAAGGAAAGACAGACTATATTTTTTCAAAAAGCAGGCACTTAAAAAGTTCTCAGAACTTTAAAAGTTCATTGTCTTTTCTTGCTGAAACCTTAGAATAATTCATTTTTGCCCTCTATTTCCAAACAAAAGAAAGTAAGAATAAAATAATCTGCTGTTATTTTTTAAAAAATGCAGTCTCAGCATGGAAACCAAATTAAACCGCTCATATTTTATAAAAAACTTAGACTTTTAAAAAAATATGTATTTTCAAGGCTTAACTATTCGAATAAATGCATAAGCTTATAAAGTACTAATCAGAGAAGTCAAGAGCATTTTAGGGAGAAGACTATTGCTTTTTAGAAGGTACAAGAGAAGTCATGAATCTTTCTGTTTAGATTGCTAGAAATGGATAAAAATTACTGTATCTCTTCCCAGAGTGAGGGGTGATTTCAGGAAGTGTTAGTCTTGGCAAGACTCGAGACAGCACAAAGGATACTGGTCCTTTACTGGGGTAGGGCCAGTTAGAAGCCAAAACTTCACCTTCATGCAGTCTACTTATGTAGTTAATCCTCACTTGTACCCCACCTCTGTATAGTAAAATAAAGTAAAATAAGAATTGAAGAAAAGGGGCAGTGAAGGTTTGAGTAAAGTTGCTTGTATATTGATAGTTCTTTTCAGAAGAATGGTCCTCTTTCTTTCTGGGTCCTTTTCATAGAGGAGAAAACTGGAACTCATTCAGCAAGCAGCTCTGAGGTGCCTGGGGTATGAAATGGAGGCACAAGTCTGATGCTGGAAGCTTGTGCACTCTAAGGGTTGGGACTCAAGGGAAATAACAGGTGGAAAGGGAAGATAACTATCAGTGCGATAAGCACCTGGTAGGTGCCTGTGACAGGTGCTGAGGAAGTATGTGGGCGGAGAACGTGCTATTAGGTCTCAGTCTGTCCCTTGAGCTGCTGATTTATCTACAGACTTGAGATATTTTTGTTACACATTTTCCATAAGAAAGAAAAATACGTGATCTTAATAATGATTTCAGACAAATTGTCATGAATAACAAATACCAAAAAATTTGTAGGATGGTTTCAGTCCTCAACCTTTACTTACACCTATTTGGTTAAATCCTGGAAAGTAACTGTTATTCTGGCACACACCGAAACTAATGAGGTGTTCTCCCAGGCTTGTATTTAGGAAAAACCAACACAATATAAATAAAATGCTAATATTCACTTGGAAATGAGTTACAAAATGTGTCCTACAACCATTTCTCTAGTTTTAGTTATTTCATCCAACCTGTCCCCTGCCCCAGTTACTTAGCTTAAGTGACTTTAAGCATGCCATTAAAAAAAAAAAAGAATAACTAAATTTGGCTGTATCTAGAAAAGCAAATGTTCTGGTAGTTAATGACTTTTTTATATGCATATATGACTTTTCAATTCTCAAAGAATTTTAATAGAATAAAATACACTCAATTGCGTTGAACATCTTTCCTTGATTGATTTTCCTTAGGAAAATCGAGCTTAGAGTCTAAGTGAGGGACTTAGATGAGGTCATTTAACTAATAAATGTTAGAACCAGGATTCAAACACAGGGGTATTCATTCATCTTAAAAAATTGTACTTTTAGTCACTATAGTTTTTAAAATACTTTTAGTATAAGCATTGAGAAATATTAATGATTTTGGTGGATTGAACGTTAGATAACAGAGTTTTCCATATTAGAACATCAGTCACCTACACATTATTTAGGCAGGAGAGTGAAGTAAGCTTAAGCTTGAGAAGTAAATTATTCATTTGGCCAGTGTGAGAAAAGGAATCCTGGGTTTATGTTTTGAGGAAGAAAACTATTTTTAGTGATTATTTTGATCCGACTTGACTTTTTTTTAGCATAGTAAACTGAAGTGGTTAACTTGAATAAACAACTGTATATTTCTTAAATGGGAATAGTTAGGAATGTATTTAAAATTTAAATGATTTTTTTCTTTTGAAAAGGCAGAAGAAATTAGAAGTGGCCATGGAAGAAGAAGGATTAGCGGATGAAGAGGTAATGTAATTACCTGTAATTACTATACAAAAGCAATCCCAGTGACTTCTTCATTCAGTGATATCAGATGATTTTATAACTTAGATAATGTGGAGTTTATCTTTTGAGTATGGGCTTCTTTGTTGCTGTCACAGATATCTTTAGAAGGAGGCAGCTTTGTTTTTTATTCCCAGAACATATATCTAATGAAGATACTCTACAGTATTCTAGGTGTGTGGAACAAGAAAGGTAGACTCCAGGAGGAATCAATCATGTACTAACTCTTGTCAAATTTTTTTCTAAGTATTCTTTTTTAAACTATCCACTTCTTTAGTCTAGTGCTACAACCCTAGTTTAAAACTACTGTATATTTCGCCTGAAGAATAATAACTGCTCCCAACTGGTCACTCTACTTCCCACCCCCAGTTTTTCTTCATAGTGTAACCAGAGTAATCTGTCTAAAAATAGATCTGATCACTCTTATGCTTAATAACCCTTTACTGGCTCCCTCCCGAGTGCTTTCAGGATAGGGCAGGCTCTTTCATATGGGTGTACAAGACCCTTCACCAGTTGGCCTCTGCTTCTCTCTCTCCAACCTCACCTCCTGCCACCTGCCCCCCATGCTAACTAATATGAATTACTTTAAGTTCCCCTTTCTTGCCTGTGGACCTTTCTACATGCTATTTCTCCTGCTTAGAACTGTTTCTTACCTCTACCCAAGTACCATTATTCCTCAAGAAGCTTTAGGTCTCACTTTAGCCCTTACTTCCACTGGGAAATCTTCCTTAATCTCTCAAGGTACTTCTACATTCTACCATCACACCTTACTTGTCCCAGTCGTAGCCTTAAAATACCATCTTTCCAGAGACTGGAAACTCCATAAGGTCTTATTCAGTGTCACATCTCAGAGCTGGCAGAGAGCTAAATTAAATATTTGGTGAATAAATGAACCCTGGATTTTGCCCTCAAGGACTTTAAGATTAGAAGGAGAGATTGTGTGTGTGTGTATATGTAAGTAAAAATATGTATTCATGATAGAATGTGGCAAACTTTGAAAATACAAGGCTATTCCTCCCTCTCCCAATTCAAAGTATCAGAAAAGGTTTCATGGAAGAGGTAACAATTGATTTGAATTCTAAGGAATGGGTAGAATTTACGTTAAAGATAAGAGGTATATACAAAATAATAAATAATATTTGAGCCATGAAGAGTACAATAAAGAAAATGGCAAGATAAGTTGACAGCATGGACTGCAAAGTTAGGCTTAGACTAGTTTACTGAGAAAGGTCTGCTTTATTTTCTGGAAGATAGGGAGAACCCAGATTAATTAGCTTAGTAGTTTCAGTGATCAGGAAAGAGTGTCTCTATTTAAAGAGCAGACCACCAAATGATGAATTTAAATCAAATTGTTATTTAATCTTCCCTGCACTTTTCCTAAGACTGTACCTGTATCCTAATAGTTGCAGTGTTTAAATCAAATAACAAAATATTTTATGATTTATACAAAAGGTAGTTACTTTGTAATTAGTGGACTCAACCTAGAAAACTCAAATATTTTTACATTTAAAGCTAGTTACTATTATTTACATAAAATTACTACAACAAATATTTTAAAAGCTCATTTCATTTGTGTTCTTTAAATTTTAGTGAGAAAGGTAATGATTTAAATCTGTATTCCAATTTATAGAGAAAAAATAAGACTAAGCACATCTTTCCTCATTGTTTTCATCAGTATAACTTTCTTATAATTAATAACCATCTAATTATAATGTATTAATATACAGAATATTGATACAGAAATTTTTTTTTGAAAGCAAGATTTATTGAGAGGACAGAAAAGCTCCCACAGTGGGAGGGGACCCAAGGGGGTTGCCCGATATAGAAATCTTAAACATAATAAGATCTTAATTTGCAGTATAGTGGGGAGATTACAAAAACAGATGCCCAGGGGGCAGGCAGGTAAACTGGCTGGGTTGGTTTCATAATGGCATCTTAGGTTATAGTCTTTTGACCTAGATGTACTTTGTTTGCAAACTCAACTCATTAGAATATTTTCTTTTACTTCCACAAAGAAGTAGATTGATAAAGACACACCATTTTTCACATTGCTGTAAGAAAACAAGAGCCCCAGCCTACTTAGACATGTCACCTGGTGACTGGCATCAGTGTTGGATACTGACCAATTAGGGACCATGGCCCATCTAAAGGGGATTGCTACTGTTGGCTCTGTGTTGTCAAGAGAAGCTGGAAATCTGGACTTTCATGTGGGCTCACCTGTTTTTTTCTTTTTTAAATATTGGCAAGTAATTAAAATGCTTTAAAAACAACTTGCAGTTCAAATCAAATATATTTGTAGGTTGAATATAGCTTGTTGCTGTCTATTTGTAAAGTCTGTTCTGTATCAGCAAGTACTAACTAAATTAACAGTTTTTTTTTTTTTTTGAGGTGGAGTCTCACTGTCGCCCAGGCTGAAGTGTAGTGGCACGGCCACCACAGCGTCAACCTGCTGGGCTCAGGCGATCCTTCTGCCTCAGCCTTCCAAGTAGCCAGAACTATAGGCGTGTGCTACCATGCCCAGCTATTTTTTTATTTATTGTAAAGATGAGGTCTTACCAAGTTGCCTGGGATTGGTCTTGAACCCGTGGGCTCAGGCAATCCTTCCACCTCAGCCTTCCAAGTAGCCGGAACTACAGGTGCACACTACCATGCCCGCCTAATTTTTTGATTTTTTTATTGGAGAGATGAGATCTCACCAAGTTGCCCAGGCTGTTCTTGAACCTGTGGGTTTAGGCAATCCCCTCACCTCACCTCCCAAAGTGCTGGTATTACAGGCTTGACCCACTGTGCCCGGCCGGTTTTTTGTTTTTTCTTTTCTTCTTCAGCTACCTTTGGATTGCAAATCCAAAGGCTTGAAATCATGAAATAAATTTTTTAAAAGTAATATAACAATGTTATAGGTGATTCTCATTTTTGTAGAATTGTGTGTTCCATACACTTGTGATTCTCTCTTTTTGCTGTTAAGTGACTGTGTCCCAAACTACATAAATATTGTTTACTTACTGTATATTACAACCTATCAGAAATTATGAAACATTTGTAATGATGTTATTGTTTCCATTCACATTAGACCGGTTTCTGCAACTACACCCAACTATACTCTGTTTTATAATACATAAAGAGAGCGATTCAGAATATCTTTCAAAATTCTTATATTTATTCACTTATGTAGCTAAAAAATCAAATAAAAACCGCTTTACTACTTTGAAGGAGATTATACTATAGTGCCACCAAGTGGCCTTTTAAAAAACTACAGTCTTAAAATTTAAAACCAAGCTACTTTGTGAGGACTATCTTGTTTTACTAGTAATTCAGATTTTAAAAAATTATTATTCAAAAGGTATTTTTGAATATCTATTACATACAAAAATGGTATTTATCATTGCATCTGTGTAAAAAGCAAAAAAGTTTACTCTTGCTTTAGGATACATCTTTGTTTTTGTAGGCATATAAATGTAATTTTAGCTCCATTAAACTGATATTTGAAAGAGAAAAATCACCCTAATTTCATAATTAGGAAATAGACACCAGATCTGGATAGCTTTTAGGCAAATAGAATAATGGTTATTATATCTTTATTATAGTCACTTTCCTTTATTGCCTGACTTCTCAGCAAAAAAATTTTTTTTCCTCTTTCATTGTTGCCTCCTTACTTTTTTTTTTTTTGAGTTGGAGTCTCACTCTGTCACCCAGACTGGAGTGCAGTGGCCGCTCCTGGCCACCGCAGCCTCGACCTGCTGGGCTCTGGCGATCCCTCAGCCTCAGCCTTCCGAGTAGCTGGAACTACTGGCATGTGCTACCATGCCTGGCTAATTTTTTTTTTTGATTTGTTGTAGAGATGAGGTCTCGCCAAGTTGCCCAGGTGGGTCTCAAACCCGCGGGCTCAGGCAATCCACCCACCTCAGCCTCCCAAAGCGTGGGATTACAGGCTGAGCCACCGAACCCGGCTTCCTCCTTACTTTTCCCATAGT